>SJYQ01104324.1:0-58340 GCA_006410935.1 Redunca redunca
GAAACCCACTGACCAGCACTCTCTTGTCATTCATCTGGCTGGACACCTGGGGAAAGACAGGAGGAAGTGGTCCCAGGCACAGCCCAACGCCCTTGTGCCCAGTGCATGGGGCCCCCTGCAGGGCCCAGGGCCCTGCCACTCTGTCACCTGGATGGTGGTCAGCATGGGTAGCTCCAGGGGCTGGACTTGAACCCTCAGCCGGAACCCGTCCACATTGATCTGATGCTCCTTTTGCTGCAGCACCTGCTTGGCCACTGGGGAAGGGGAGCAGGATTGGTCCTCGTAAGCCTCCCAGCCTCCCTCCCCGGGCTTCCTGGAGCTCACCATTGGGGTCTTCAAAGGTCACCAGAGCAGAGCCTCCAGGCAGAGGGTAACAAATCCGCACATTGGAAACCACAGACTTGGCCGTTGCCTTGCCCTTCTGAAAGTGTCCTCGGAACACCAGGGGGGACTCGGGCACAGGGAATGGGACCTGTGGGTAGGGGAGGAGAGGGTGATGCAGACCTCAAGGTTGGGGAGAGCCCCCAACTCCCTCCCAGGAGGTAAGCACCCCCGATTATATGTGACTGATGCTGAGTGCCAGGGATTAATCCTGAAACGAGAGCTGGATGAAGAAGTGGAGTAAGTGAATAAGTGGATAAGGTCACACAGAAAGGAAATGGCAGAGCAGGAGTGAAATTACAGAGTCGGACACTACTGAAGTGACAGCAGCGGCAGCAGCAATTTTCTCTACAAGGCCACACCCCCTCAAAGCTTACCTTGCCTTGGGGGCAGTCCCTGAGATTCCTCTGCAGCTCCTGCAGCCTCATCTTTAGTCTGGCCTGTTCCTCCTGAAGGGCCTGGAGAGCCTGCTGGAGCAGAGGGGAACAACCAGAGAATGAATGAGCCAGAGGAAGGGTGCTGTGCTCTTCAGGACTCTCCAAGAGCAGGGCTGATGCTCAGCCTGAGAACAACCCAACCCATTTACCCTGGCCCAGCTTGAATGCCCTCATCTCAGCTGCTCTGAAGGGCAGGAGCCTTTGCAGCAGCCATGGCTGGGTCATTCCTGGAGCCCTAGAGTTTAACAAATGCTGATCAAGGGACTTTCCTGGTGAGTCCGGTGGTTGAGAATCCACTTTCCAATGCAGGGGACGTGGGCTCGACCTCTGGTCTGGAACTGAGATCCACATGCAGCAAGGAAACTAAGCCCACGAGCCACAACTATTGAGCCTGCGTGCACCACAAATGAAGACCCAGCACAGTCCAAAACAAAACAGAAAACATCGATTGAGCTCCTGCTATGAGGGACTGGGCATGACACAGGGCAGTGGAAGACAAAGGTCCAGCCCTCAGGCCTGTATAAAATGGCACTCAAAACAGTTCTCAGTCACACAATTGATGGTGGAGGACAGCAGGAATTTGGAGGAGGGACTATCCTATAGGGGTTAACACAAGGGAGACCTAGAGGAGGAATAGGGGCTTAGAGTTGTAAGATAAGACTATCAGCTAACATTTATTAGGCACTTACTGTATATCAGGCACTGTGCTAAGCCCTTTATATGAATTATATCACTCACATCTTGCAACAACCTTATGAAATAAATACACTGTTACCCTTATTTTGCAGAGGAGGAAACTATAGTTCAGAGAGATCAAATGACTTGCCCACAGTCATTTGGCCCTAGGCAGTATGACTCCAGACTCTTTAATCTGTGCTTTACAGTGAAGAAATCAAAGTCAAAATAGGGGAGTAATTTACCCAAGATCTCCCAGCCTGTCCCATGACTGCCACCCTTTCCACTGTGCCAAGCAGCCTTTCAGACTGGGCGTGATTTGGGGCAGGTCCAGAGAGAGAGCGAGAGCTGACAAATGGCCAGGGGAATGACACCAGGGATGGGAATAAATGCACCTTTGTTTGTGGGAGGATCGCTCACCCTGCAGTTGGAAGCCTGATAAATAAGGTCAGCTCAGGGTAGTGTGAGCTCACTAGGAAGGACGGGACTCTGTCCTGGCCATCTCTCTGTCCCCAGCACAAAACAGGCATTCAGTAAATTGTGTGTTGAGTGAATGAATGAAGTGAACGAACGACATAACGGAAGCATGTTACAGAGGATGCTGAATCATTCAGGGTGAGTTCACTCTGTTTTAAGCAGATGAAACCTAGGTGGGGCTTGATCAAATAATGCTGGGTAATGAGTAGTGAGAAATAATCAGTGATTTTCAGGGGCAGCGAGATGACATCCATGAATCAGGGGAGTCCATGTAGTGTCATGTGGAGAGGTGGGGACTCTGACATCCTGGAGACAGCATGTCCCCACTAGAGTGGCAACCCCATCTTGGCTCTAGCCAAGTTTTCTTCACATGGAATGTGGTTTCAGTATCTTATATCTTCCCATTTCTAAGGGAAATCAGAAACCTGGATTTTTTTATTTGAAAAAGATGGCTTGACTTTAAAAAAATATAAAAATAAAACGCATTCTTGAATTGGATTCAGTCCTTAACCTATCTTCTTTTTACTTCTGCTTTAAATCTTGACCTAATTATACATATAGTTTGAAAACCTAGTAATTGGCAAAGCTATTCAATATGCAGCTTTAAATAAGTAAATTTATTTATTTTTAAAAGCTTCATAAATACAATTTAAAAAAATATTCAAGAAGGGGAGTTTATCAGCAGGGAAATGGAGAACTAGTGAAGATTTCTGAAAAGGGGAGTGAGGTGATGGATACAGTGTTTAAAAGAGCTCAAATTGCCCATCAAAAAATGGGCAGAAGACCTATATAGACATTTCTCTGAAGAAGACATACAGATGGCCAGGAGGCACATGAAAAAAATGCTCAGCATCACTAATTATTAGAAAAATGCAAATCAAAATTACAATGACTTCAGACCAGGTCAGAATGACCATCGTAGAAAAGTCTATGAATAATAAATGCTGGAGAGAGTATGGAGAAAAGAGAACCCTTCTGCACTGTTGCAGGGAATGTAATTGGTGCAACCAATACGGAAAACAATATGGAGGTTCTTTGAAAAACTAAAAATAGGGGCTTCCCTGGTGGTCCAGTGGCAGGGATGTGGGTTGATCCCTGGTTGAGGAACTAAGCCTATGTGCTGCAACTACTGAGCCCTTTCGCCACAACTGGAGTCCATGTGCCTCAGTGAATGATCCTCATGATGTAAGGAAGACCCCACATGCTGCAACTAAGAACTGACCCTGACGCCGCCAAAAAATAAACAACTAAAAATAGAATTACCCATATCCTCCAGCAATGTTGTTTCTGGACATACATCCAGAAAAGATGAAAACTCTAATTTGTAGAGTTTTCACTGACACATGCAGCCTAACGTTCATAGGAGCACTATTTCCAATAACCACGACATGGAAGCAAGTTAAGTGTCCACCAATAGACGAATTTGGATAAAGATGTTTTATACACACAATGGAGTATTAGTCATAAAAAGAATGAAGTAACGTCATCTTGCAGCAACATGGATGGACCTAGAGATTATCACACTAAATGACGTAAATCAGATGAGAAAGACAAATATCATATAATATCACTTATATGTGGAATCTGAAAAAAAAAAGATACAAATGAATTTTTGACAAAGTGAAGACAGACATAAAGAACAAATTTACAGTTACCAAAGGAGAAAAGGGGTGAAGGAGAGATAAATTAGGAGTTTGGGATTAGCAGATGCACATTACTATGAAGAAAATAGATAAACAACAAGGACCTCTTATATCACACAGGGAACTCTATTCAATATCTTATAATAACCTGTAATAGAGAAGACTCTGAAAAAGAATATGTATATATGTATAAGTGAATTACTCTGTTATATACCTGAAGCTAATACAACACTGTAAATCAACTATACTAAAAAAAAAAAAAAAAAAAAAGATTTCTATCTGACAGTGATGGCAGGATGAACTGGAGCAGCAGGAACTGTGGAACGAGGAAACAAACCCAGATTCTGCAGCTCTAATTCTCACAGATGTGACAGAAGCTGACCTGAGCCTCTGGTGGTGGGCACAAGAAACACGTGTGGGTGAGTATGTCCCTTGAGGAAAAGCCCCCAGACTCTGGATGTTGTATTAAGGAGACAAAGGGGACAGACTGGAGAGACAGTGCTGAGGTTGCAGACCAGGGTGTTCAAGGGTTTGGTATAATGTCATTGACCCAAAGGCAAGGGAAGAGAGCCAGTAGTTATTGGGGACCTGCTAAATGCCAGGGACAGCTGGCATCCATCCCATTTAAGTATCACGAAACTGCTTCCTATCTCCAATTCCCGGCCAAAACTTCAGACTTTTCAAGGACAACAAAGGCTGATTATAGTGATTTACTTGAATTCAGGACTTCCCTGATAGCTCACTTGATAAAGAATCCGCCTGCAATGCAGGAGACCCCGGTTCAATTCCTGAATTGGGAAGATCTCCTGGAGAAGCGAAAGGCTACCCACTCCAGTATTCTGGCCTGGAGAATTCCATGGACTGTACAGTCCATGGGGTCACAAAGAGTTGGACACGACTGAACAACCTGCACTTGAATTCAGTTATACATGCTATTTATTTCTTTAACATTATAACATTGGCACCAAGTTATAATATTGGCACCTGCCAATATCCGTCAGGTGCTCAACTGAAAAAAAAAATTGCTATCCACTTTACATTGAGCTCATTGAGACTGTAAATTCTAGATACTTAGGAGTGAATTAATGATTTGAGGTTCATTTGACTACATGCAAGCATTCTTCAGAATGCTGAAGCTGAAGCTCCAGTATTTTGGCTCCCTGATGCGAACAGCCAATTCACTGGAAAAGACCCTGATGCTGGGAAGGATTGAAGGAGAAAAGGAGAAGAGGGAGGCAGAGGATGAGATGGTTGGATAGTATCACCGATTCAGTGGACGTAAACTTGGGCAAAACTGGGAGACAGTGGTGGACCTGAAGGCCTGGCAGGCATGCTGCAGTCCATAGGGTCGCAGAATCAGACATGACTTAGGTACTGAACAATAACAACAACAAATGCATTCTCCTCCTTATTTGTGAAGTTTAGAACCTGACCAGCCCTACGATAAAATCTCATGCTGTCTGTGTTCACCATAGCAGTATTGGCAGGCAGTGTAACGTGACAATTAAGAACATAAATTCTGGGGCCAAACCTCCAGGACTTACATCCAGCTGTTCTTACTACTGCAAGACAACGGGCAAGTTGTTTAACTCTCTGTAGCCATATATGTGTGTGTGTGTATTTGTGCTTTCATCTGTAAAATACGAATACCAATTTCTACCTATATATAGTTTTATTTGTAAAAGTAGTTTATGGCATCTGATGAGTGTTATGTTAAATGTTTTGTATTTAATAATCCACATTTGATAGTTGAGGAACCTGAGATCCATTAAGGTTAAATAATAGGGAAGTTTCCTCGTGGTCTAGTGGTTAAGATTCTGGGCTTTCAATGCCATGGCCTGGGTTCAATCCCTGGTCAGGGGACTGAGATCCTCTAAGTCAGTGGTCCCCAACCTTTTTGGCACCAGGAACCAGTTTCACGGAAGACAATTTTTCGGTGGACCGGGGAGGGGGGTGGTTTGGGGACAATTAAAGTGCATTACATTTATTACGCACTTTATTTCTACTGGGGCTTCCCTGGTGGCTCAGACGGTAAAGAATCTGCCTGCAATGCAGGAGACCCAGATTCAATCCCTGGGTTGGGAAGATCCTCCTGAAGGTGGGCATGGCGACCCACTCCAGGATTCTTGCCTGGAGAATCCCATGGTCAGAGGAGCCTGACTGGCTATAGTCTATGTGGTTGCAAAGAGTCAGGCATGACTGAGTGACTAACACTATTTCTATTATTATTAGATCGGCTCCACCTCATATCATCAAGCATTAGATCCCAGAAGTTGAGGACCCCTGATATAGATTTTCTGCTCTGTGCCATGCAGTCCGATATTATAGACTCTGGAGACATAGCAATGAAAAAAGAAAAGGAAAATATGTTCCCCCTTCATCTGGTTATGTCCTAGTGCAAGTCATGCAGTGGGACCAAAAATAACAAAAAAGACCCTTAGTGGGCAAAAGTGAGTCAAACCCAAGACTACTGAAGACACATTGTGTCAGGAACATGACTTGGTGGATAGGACTCTGGGTTAGAACAGTATATGCTAATGATGGAAGCCAAAAAGGTGGAAGAACTCATCCAGAGACAGAATGAGTGATCTTTGGCACTTCCCTGACAGTCCAGTGGTTAAGAATCCATGCTTCCACTGGAGAGGGCGGGGGGTTTGATCCCTGGTCAGGGAACTAAGGTTCTGTATACTGTGCAGCACAGCAGAAAAAAAAAATCTTCCAAGATACCTAGTCAGTTTTCAGGAAAGATAAATGAACGTAGAGGATTCTCAGGTGGCCCTAGGGGTAAAGAAACCACCTGCCAATGCATGAGATGCAGGTTTGATCCCTGGGTTGGGAAGATCCCCTGGAGGAGGAAATGGCAACCCACTCCAGTATTCTTGCCTGAAGAATCCCATGGACAGAGGATCTTGGTGGGCTACAGTTGCAAACTCTTCGCATAGGGTTGCAAAGAGTCGGACACGACTGAAGCAACTTAGCATGCACGCATGTAGAGGAATGCTGAGAGGAAAAAGAGGGCATAGTCAGGACAGGGCCAGGGCCAGAATTAGGTAGTGTCAGAAACACAAAGGAAGAAGAAAAATAAAACAGCAAAAGAAAAAGAGGGCTACAGGGAAGTCCCCTACCTCATTTGCTTCCATATTCACTCATGCAACTATCAACTACGAGGCATCTACTTTGGGCCAGACCCTACTCTAGGCTCTGGGGATACAGTAGTGAACCAAACAGAGAAAACTTCACTGTGGAGTTTTTACATTCTAGGGGATGAGCCATATATGTGTGTGTGTGTATTTGTGCTCAGTCCTGTCTGACTCTTTGTGACCCTATGCACTGTAGCCCGCCAGGCTCCTCTGTCCATGGGATTCTCCAGGCAAGAATACTGGAGTAGGTTGCTGTTTCCTTCTCTAGGGGATCTTCCTAACCCAGGTCTCCTGCATTGCAGACAGATTCTTTACCATCTGAGCCACCAGTCATTTCCTTCTCCAGGAGATCTTCCCAACACAGGGATCAAACCTGCATCTCCTGCATTGGCAGGCAGACTCTTTACCATTGATACAGGCCATGAGTATAAACATGAGAGTTATCCATGCAGAGATATTTAAAGTCACAAACTAAATGAGATCAACAAGAAGGGGTTCAAGTGCTGATTTCTGGGGCATCCAACACTAAGAGATCAGGGAACAAGGTAGAACCAGCCGAGAATGCAGAAGAGAGGCTAGTGAAACCGGAGGGAGAGCAGGCATGAAGAACAACAGGCTTAAGAAAGAAGAGCCTGGCCTGGGCACAGTGCTGCTAACAGGCCTTCTGCCAGGAGACATGATAATGACCTCTGAGACTGAGCAAAAAACCTTCAAAAAAACAGTCCTGCTTATCATAAGGAAATGGTCGGCACACATACAAGGATGATTATTGTAGCCTTGTTTACAACAGAAAAAAAAAAGAAATCTACATGGCCAACAGGAGAGAAACGATTCAATATAAAATATTAGGTGCTATGTGCTTGGTCTGTCTGACTGTTTGTGATCCCATGGCCTGTAGCCCGCCAGGGTCCTCTGTCCATGGGATTTTTCAGGCAAGAACACTGGAGTGGGTTGCCATTTCCTCCTCCAGGGGATCTTCCTGACCCAGGGATTGAACTGGCATCTCCTACATCTTCTGCATTGGCAAGTGGATTCTTTACCACTGAGCCACCTGGTAAAGCCCATATAAAATATTACATAGCAATTAAAACACATAGTAAAGAGGAATATTTAACATGAAATGCTCACAATAAACCAAAAAATCAAAATATAAAATTGCCTATATTTTTCCTAGTCTGTTGATTTTAAACATTTTAACTCATTAAGATATTTATTAAAGTATAGAAATGCAAAAAAATTCTTGGACGATAGACATCACAATGTCATTAATAGAGGTTGTCTCTCAACAACGAATTTAGGGTAATTTTTTTTTTTGGAACTTTAATTCTAGGTTTATTCAACACAATTCTTTTACTCTACTCAACAAACACATTATCTAAAATGCTACAAAGTTACAAAACTCAAAACAGAAAATTTATAGTATTGACTGTACAATAAAAGCCATGTACACGTTGCCAAGGTAACCTGCAGGACCACCACGAATACCAACACAGTGGGGGTTCTATGGTGACCTGGCACACCTGGTTCTCAACTTACCAATTTCAGAAAGAGGAGACATCGGGGTGTGTGTGTGTGTGTGTGTGTGTGTGCACGCACACGTCTAAAAAGAACCATTTGAGTAGATAACTGGAGATATCTTACCCTAGAGGTCAGAAGAGGACTCAGGCAGGGGAGCAGGGCCAGGCTAACAGAATGGCCGTTGTGTAAAAGCATGCCCTCTCCTGTGGGACTCCACAGGCCTCCAAGTCATCTGTAGAATGGGAAAAAGTGCTCCCAGGCTGGCGTTGACCCATCACTAGGAGCCCCCTGCTCATCTCTGTTGGCTTTGCCACCAAACCGACTCTCAGGAACCAGAAATGTGGAAGTTTTCTAGCTAGAAAACAGGAGGGGATCTTTACAAGCAAGTCGCCAACCAAACCAAACCCACAACACTCTGCAGCTGGAACTCTGCTGCCCCGGGAACATCTCAACTGCTCCCTTAACCTTCCAAGTCTGCCCCTGAGGAGGGATTTCTTTCCTACCAATCCTTCTTCGGCTAGAAAAGTGACAGAAGTGAGTTGGATGGGGTAGAGCTTCAGTGGCCCTGATTATCGGGAGGAGCTGGAACTAGACTGTCTCTTGTTGTGGTGGCAGCCCCGGGAGAATGGGATCGTGGGAACACGAGGGACTTGAGTCTGTCGAGGGGAACGTGACTTTCTCCTCATCCTTGGCCCTGTGCCATGTGGGAAGCCGTGGCAGCATTCTTCGGGGGCAGGTGGGGGGATTGCCTGGGGGGTGGCCAAGGCCAAGGAGCCATAGAAGCAGTGGCCATGATGTCCTGGTTGTTGATTTATTCTCTGTCCATGAGCTTCAGCGCCTCCTCAGTCTCATGTGGATTTTCAAACTCATGCATAGGCACAGCCTTTAAACAGATGGGGGTGGATGCTTTCTACAGGCATATGTCAATCATTTTAATTTTCCCGGAGGTGGAGAATATCTTCATGATGTGATCCTTGATCACATTTCTGGTGAGCCTCCCCATGTGTTCTTTGGTGGGTTTAGGGGAAGGGTTCTTTTCCTTTACTTGTTATCTCTTTCAGCTGGTTTACATTTGGAGCGTGAACGCCACCTGTTGTCATGTCTGTGCCAAGAAGGACTTGGAGAGCCAGAGGAGCTGCTGGAGCTGGAGCTGGGGAACATGCTGGAACTTCCTGAGCAGTTCGATGCTGAAGATGAGCTGGAGCCACTGATGGAGCCTGTGCTGGAGCTCGAGCCCAGACTGGAGGCAGAACTGGACGGAGACCTGAAGCTGCTGCTACCACTGGAAGTGCTGTGCCTCTTTTGACTTTCATCTCTGCAGGGACTTCACTTTGCCAACAAAGGTCCATCTAGTCAAAACTATGGTTTTTCCAGTAGTCATGTACGGATGTGAGAGTTAGACCATAAAGCAATCTGAGCACCAAAGAATTGATGGTTTCAAATTGTGTTGAAGAAGACTCTTGTGAGTCCCTTGGACAGCAAGTAGAGCAAACCAATGAATCCTAAAAGAAATCAACCCTGAATATTCACTGGAAGGACTGATGCTAAAGCTGAAGCTCCAACTGGCCACCTGATGCGAAGAGCTGACACATCAGAAAAGACCCTGATGCTGGGAAAGATTAAAGGCAGGAGGAGAAGTGGGTGACAGAGGATGAGATGGTTGGATGGCATCACCAACTCAATAGACATGAGTTTGAGCAAACTCCAGGAGATAGTGAAGGAGAGGGAAGATTGGTGAGCTGTGGTCCAGGGTCTATGAGGTCTCAAAGAGTCGGCCACTGCTCAGTGACTAAACTACAAATGATCCTTCTTGCTTGACTCCTTGATGGCCCTTTTATCTTTAGAGCGATACTTGAACTTTTCATCCGAGTGAACTTTGCATTTAGCAGAGGGCGCCCTAGTCCTGGATTTCATATTATTTTCTTTGACTCCTAGTAAGCTCTTGTTACTATACAGAGGATAAGATGGTTGGATGGCATCATCGACTCGATGGACATGAGTTTGAGCAAGCTCCAGGAGTTGGTGATGGAAAGGGAAGCCTGGCATGCTGAAGTCCATGGGGTTGCAAAGAGTTGGATATGACTGAGCGACTGAACTGACTGCAGCTCTTTTTTTCCAGTTCCAATGAAACCATTCCCCCTTTCTGAGGTGTTCAAAGCAGCAGTGGTGGTCTCACTTATCTGAACTCTCACTTCTAACTTGAATCTGAAAAAGGATCCCTAATTGACTGCAATTTGTGCCAGAGTGCATCATCTTCCCACCACTGTGGCTTCCTCCTGCTCTCAGGGTGATTTTTCAAAATTACAGTTTCCTGAAACCACCTTCCTTATTTCCTGTTTAAGAGGAAAGTCCCTCTAAGAGAGCAGTTTTAGGATTTCCTTGGTGGTCCAGTAGTTAAGAATTTGCCTGCCTGGGATGAATTGAGAGAGTAGCATTGAAATATATACATTACCATATGTAAAATTTGATAGCCAGTGGAAATTTGCTGTATGATGTGGGGAGCTCAAATCCAGTGCTCTATGACAACCTAGAGGGGTGGCATGGTGTGGCAGATGGGAATGAAGTTCAAGAGGAAGGGGACATACATATACTTACGGCTGACTCATATTGATATATGATAGGCAATGTTGTAAAGCAATATACTCCAATTAAAAATAAATACATTAAAAAAAAATCCACTTGCCAATGTAGGGGACTCAGGTTCGATCCTTGATCCAGAAAGATCCTACATACCTCGGAGCAACTAAGCCACAACTACTTGGCCTGTGCTCTAGAGCCCAGGGCCACAACTACTGAGCCCATACACCTAGAGACGGTGTTCTGCAACAAGGGAAGCCTCTGCAATAAGAAGCCGGCATCCCGCAACTAGAGAGTAGCCCCCCACTCACCGCAACTAGAGTCTACTTGGAAAAATGAAGACCCAGCATAGTCAAAAATAAATACAATAATTTTAAAAGAGAGAAAGCAGTTTTAGCAGAGTGGTAGGAGTGAGGTAGGGGTGAATCAAGATCGTCCTTGGGAACTGGGGTTCTGAAAAGGTTGGTACTTTTAACAATAATGAGCAGGTATTGAGCACTTAGTATATGCCAAGCAGAGGGCTCAGTGTTCACTGTGTATTTTAGGGATTATTTAGTTTAATTCTTGCAGAAAGGTGTTTGTTTGTGGAAGTGTTACTGCTATTCCCACCATATGGATAAGGGTATAGGACTTATATAATTGTACCCCACTCTAGTACTCTTGCCTGGAAAATTCCATGGACGGAGGAGCCTGGTAGGCTGCAGTCCATGAGGTCGCTAAGAGTCGGATATGACCGAGCGGCTTCACTTTCACCTTTCACTTTCCTGCATTGGAGAAGGAAATGAAAACCCACTCCAGTGTTCTTGCCTGGAGAATCCCAGGGATGGGGGAGCCTGGTGGGCTGCCGTCTATGGGGTCGCACAGGGTCGGACACGACTGAAGCGACTTAGCAGCAGCAGCAGCAGAGAGGCTAGTAACTTGCCCAGGGCCCCACAATTGGAGGAACCAGGTTCTAAAACCAGTCAGGCTGGCTCTAAAGTCTAGGGTCTTTCTTCCTACATTTGAGAGGCAGATGAAACATTTCCAAGAAAGAAACCTATGTATTTGTAACAGATGTATTTGTATTTGTAACCTATGTATTTGTAACCTATGTATTGGTAGTATGAGGGTGAGAAAGGCTGAAGAATTTAGATGAGATTCATTCATTCAACAGATGTTTACTGAGTGCCTACTGCATGCCAGGCACTGGTGATCAAAGTTGGACAGGCTGAAACAGAGGACCAGCAAGCAGAGGGCTTAGTCTATCGTGAGCAGGGGCATTCATGGGTTGGGAAAGGGAGGACCAGAGCAGACAGGGGTGGGGGTGGGGGGTGGGGGTTAGGTCTCAGAAGAGGAACACTTCTTCCCTTCATCCTGAAGAGAGTCCTAGGTTAAACTCAAATGGAAATGTAAGGAGGGGAGGAATTTGTTAAGGAAGATCTCAGGAGATAAAGGTGTGAGCAATTCCTGAATTTTTAGGGGTCACATAACCCTTTTGAGTATATAATGAAAATGATGGATTCTTTCTCCAGAAAAATGTACATCCACACAAGGAATTCATTATCTCCTGTGGTGTAGTTTTTAGAACTGTCTCTGAGGCAGTTGGAGGACCAACACCCTAGAGATGTCATCCCACCTAGTCTCTCCCTAGACCTTCTGCAGGTCTAAGAGATGGGCAGGAAGAGGCTTGCTTGCTAGACTCCGAGAAACCAGGAAGAGGCTTGTTTGCTTGCTAGACTCTGAGAAACCGGTAGATTTCTGGCCAAAAGGGGTGCTCCTCTGATTCTTCCCACCCTGAAAACCCTCCTCCTCACCGACATAGTCTGGGATCCGGTTGGCAAGAGGTGAACCTTCAGAGCTGGGCACACATGGCAGAGTCCACAGTAACTAAAACTTGCTTGCACTTTGAGGAGCTTTGGTCTTGCCCACCGGAGCCTGAAAGACACTTCTTCCTTATGCAGGCTGTTTGCTTTCACTTTCCTTTCATTGAAGTCCCTGCCCCTCCCACGCTCCACCCCTGGCTTCCTGGCCTTCAAAGTTGACTTCCCCCAGCTATGAGGCCTCGGGTAAGTTATCCTACAAGCAAATACAAACTGAATGCTGGCTCAAATCAGCCATTCCTTCCAGTGTAGCAGTCCCAGTACAGGCCTACTCCTAGAATTTTGTCTGCTTTAATGGCTTAGAATGTTACCCAGAACATGCAGATGTTGATAATTGCAACCATGATAGATAAAAGCCCCAAGCCCCAAGCTCGCCAAACTGTGGTAATAGCCAGCATTTGAGAGCTGTTACATGTCCAATTCTGCTTTTCATGAATTAACCTTCAAAACGACCCCTCAAAGTTGGTTTTATTTTTTCCATTTTACAGATGAGATTCTAAATTTGTGAGACACGGTATAGAAACTTGCCCAAAGTCCCACTGCTAGAAGTGATACAAATATCCAAGTACTTGAATTTTTGCCACAGAGGGCTTATATTTTGGTTCCATTTGTGGCTCTTGAGTAGGCAAGCTGTTAGCACTTGCTGGAGACATCTAGGGCTCCCCTGGTAAAGAATCTGCCTGTAATACAAGAGACCTGAGTTTGATCCTTGGGTTGGGAAGACCCCCTAGAGAAGGGAATGGGTCCCCACCTATATTCTTGCCTGGAGAATTTCATAGAGCCATCCAGCAGTCAAGGGTGAGTCAAATGCAAGTATAATCAAATACTGCAGGATGTCTTGTATTTTCACCCAGTCCAGGGTTTCCCACTATTTCGGGCCCCTTTCTCAATCCCTCTACCCCTAACATAAGTATGCCAAGTTTGAGGCTTGGCCAAGTAGGCCCATTTGAATCCTAGTCCATTTAGTAGCTTAGAACCAGCTTGGCTAGAGAGCCTATTTCATCAGTAAAACCTGGTCACAGTTAAGTACCCAATGAGAGGTGAAATGTCAGCTAAAAGGGCCAAATGCCTTTTCTGCAGTACAGTGGTGCCAAGTCAGAGCCTAAACCCCTTTCTTGCCAGACCATTTGGGATCTCTCCCTTGTGCAACCAGGAATGGCAGCACTGTGGCTCAAGCCTTCACTGCTGGTGTCCATCCCCATCTACATCAGTTCTCCAGTGTGGTCCTCTTCCAAATAGCACTTGAATATTCTGGCACAGGGGTTCAACAAACCACAATTCAGCAATTCTCAATCCAAAGGAGATGGTGTGCTCTTAGAGGGGTCTTCGGATGTTACCATGTGCGTGTATGTGGGGAGGGAGGGTTCTTTAAACATATAATGGGGTGGAAGCCAGGGAAGCTTAAACAAGTTCAAACCTAAAATTGTCCACATAGCTTTTCTGGGGAAAGAGGTCAGTATCACATTCTACCCATTCAGGCAGACCATTAAAGGATTCTGAGGCTGAGGACAGAAGTAGCCCGTGTCTCATAAAAGCAGACATAGCTTTTATTTTACATTTTCCCACAGTCCCTCATGCACCAATGTCATTTCCCAGTTTAATTAACATAGGAAATAGGCAGACACATGCGAACTTTTAAAATATTTTTATTAACTGAGACAGACCTAAAACCGCAGCTTCTGGAAGAACCATTTGTTCTTGCCAGTCTTGTATCTGGAGGGAGGAAGAAAAAAGACACAAATGAGAGCAGGAATCAAAGACAAAACTGTCTTCATGGAGAACAGTGAAACCACACTCCAACATTCACTACCAAGGCCTTCTTACCTCTCCTCAAACTTGACCTTTGCCTCTCGTCGGGCCTTGCGTTTGAGAGCAGGGTCTCTGAAGACATCCTTGTTGACAACAGTTTTGTCCAAGGGGATATCCACAGAGTACCTGGGGACAATGGCAGGAAGGTAGGAGCAGCCCACAGGCTGCCAGGGCCTTCTCCCCTCCATCCCACTCCTGAGACATTGGCATGTTATGGCCTGACTCTACAGGAGTTATCAACACAGGCTAAAGTCCCGATGATATTTTCTGGAAACACCCAATTTTAACAAAATCATCTACACAGATTCAAACCACTGAAAAACGTCATGCTTCCTTCTCTCAGTTTCCCACAACAACCCTACCCTATAATACTATTATCCTTGAGAGAGAAAGAGGGCAGGCCAGATCCTGTGTTTTACTGTGGCTGGAAACAAACGGAACAATCTCTACTTAACACCTAACCTTGGCCACGTCAGGGAAGACACTTCAGAAGTGTTTTCACAAGAAAGTGAACAGTGAAGTCGCTCAGTTGTGTCGGACTCTTTGTGACCCCATGGACTATAGCCCACCAGGCTCCTCCGTCCATGGGATTCTCCAGGCAAGAGTATTGGAGTGGGTTGCCATTTCCTTCTCCAGAGGATCTTCCCCACCCAGGGATCGAACCCAGGTCTCCCACCTTGCGGGCAGATGCTTTAACCTCTGAGCCACCAGGGAAGCCCAAAGTGAACAGTAAAAGAGACAATACTGGAAACCACCGCCAATGACAAATTCAAAATGCTGTCTCTCCCCACACTACAGTGGCCACCAGGTAGTCGTCTTATTCAGTGGGGCAGAGAAGGGGAGAAGAGAAGTCCTTTTCATTTCCATTCTTGAAATGCTCACCTTGTGGGCATGAGGTGATTATAATTATAAACTTTCACAAAAGACTTGATCTTTGACCTCTTGGCGATTTTCTTCTTGCCCATGGCAGCTGTCACTTTGCGGGGATAGCGATCAATTCCAGCCACCAGAGCATGGCTGTAGGGTCGGTCTGAGGTGCCGTCATCAATGTTCTGAAGGAGCAAGAATTACATGTTTCCAGCCATTTAGGCCCTGTGCTAGAACAGCCCTGCCCCTAGGCCTCTCAGACCCATTACTGTAAAAACCATACAGTAAACATTCTAAGAGCTATGCTAGATGCCCAAAGAGTAACAGTGAAAAGGGAGGTATCTTTCCCACTGGGAAGGAAGGGTGCCTGGAAGTAAAAGACTTTAATTGTAACAACAATGAAGCGTTATAATTAGTGATTGCTATATGTCAAACACCAGTTCTCAGGACTTGACTCTTAATCTCCTCCAGGACTGGAAGGCGTAGAGACAGGATGCCAAATCTTGCATCTGTCTAACTCCAAAACCAGCCTCAGGGAGATGGAGGAAGGGGAACCAAGGAGAATCAAGGGTGCCCCAGTTAAAATCAGTGATATATATGACCAGAGCTTAGGGAAATGTCATAAAAGGCTGCAGATGTAGGCAGAAAGCAAACACCGAAGAGCTAGGTTATGCTAAGTGACCATTTGGACTAGAAACAATTTCTCCTCTTTTCACGGAGTCCCTTGCAGCGGCACAGGTGAAACTCTACACCTTTAAACCTCTGCAATAGAAAGCAACCCTGCACTAACTGTTAAGGACTGGACATGACGACACCTATAAGACAGTGCCACGGACCAAGCAAGAGTTCATAAACGTTGGCCATTACTATTATTAAAAGCCTCTCTGACAGAAGACAGCTTTAGGTGTTAACTACCCAATTGAATTCCCGTTTATTTTGCGTTTTTCTCAAAAGGTCTCATGCATTCACAACCCCCCCGCCCCGCAATGCTCAGGGAGTAATGCCCCCAAACTAGGTTTTGAATTTCAAGCTGCCCACCAGCCCAGCCCATTCACGGGATACAAAGGCGCACAGGCCCGGGGGGCTGATACCTTCACGATGACCGCTTTGCGTCCGGAGTAGCGACCGGCCAGGACCAGTACCACCTTCCCGGGTTTCATGAACTTGCCCATTTCTGCAAAGGAAGAAGGGGTCGCTCAGAAATCCGCCAGCTCAGGCTGTGGGCCCCGGAACTTCAGCTGCGCTCACTGCCGTCTCGGTTCAGGTTGCCTGCGGGCCCTGCTCGCAGAACAGAACCTGGTAGGAAGCCGCCAGAGACCGGAGAAGGGAAAGCACCACGCATCACCCCGCCACCCGACCCCTAGGCCGCGGATGGCGGCGGATTGGAAACCCCAACCACAGCCACTACTCACCGGCGGCTAACACTCGGGACTGCAGCAGAAAGGAAGAAAGGGCACTTCCGCTAACCTTTCACCTCGAGGAGCGTGATCTCACTTCCTGTCCCGCCTCCTTGGGCTTCTCCCCGCCTCTTCCGAGGCGCTTAGAATCTGTGTTGAAGGAGGAAGAAGCTCTTAAGGGGGAAGTAAAGTCTGGCGGCTCGTTTATTCAAATCAAACTTTATTAGCAGCTCCAGCAGTAGACGGGGCAAAGGAATTTTGTCTCCCGCGGAAGGCTTTTAAGATGGACACAGTTGTTCCGCTGCTTCACTTGTTGTAGGTCCTTTCTCTGGCGCTAGAGGGTAGGGAGGCAGCTTGAAATTTCCTTTTTTGCCTTGGAAGAATCAGAAACAGAATAGGACATTTATTAGTGCCAACTGTGTGCATTCTTAGGCATAATGACGAGACGAAGATCAATCAAACGAGGGTGCTTGCCCTCAACCTTTAGAGTTTAGCTGTCAGAAACCGACTAAAGAGAGAGGTGAAAGATGATTATGGTGATGCTAGCAGCTGCATGCCTTGTGTCAGGACAAGTTAATGTATTTACGTACATTATCTTTTGATCCTCATAACACTAGGAGATAAGTACTGTTATCTCTATTCTACAGTTGAAGATACTGTAGTTTGGAGAGGTTGAGTAATTTGCCTCAAGTCCACAACTAGTAAGTAAGTGAGCAAAAAGCAAAGCAAAAGCAAAGTGTTAGTTGCTCAGTCATGTTTGACGCTTTGCGACCCCTGGACTGTAGCCCGCCAGGCTCCTCTGTCCATGGGATTTTCCAGACAAGAATACTAGAGTGGGTTGTCATTACCTTCTCCAGGGGATCTTCCTTCCTCCAGTTTGATCTTCCAGGGGTCGAACTCAGGTTTCCTGCTTTCATCACAGATGGATTCTTTACTCTCTAAGCCACCAGGGAAGCTCTTGGACCATGAGACTGTTTGCCAAAGAAAACTCTTCAGGGACTCCCTGGTGGTCCAGTGGTTAAGACTCCACACTCCCAATGCAGTTGTCTTCCAAGTTCAAGAGAAACCATCTTACAATTTTTGCTCATCTGAACACTTACAAATCTGCAGGTCTTGGGCAAGACATGGGAACAATCAGGGTTTCATCATTTCTTCTCTCGAAACTCTTTGGGGACCAATTTCCCCTGCAGCCCTCAGGACTTCATTTCAATGGTTTATCACCCTAATTATGTATCGACACTTGCATTTTTATATTAAATTAAAATGTTTTAACTCAGAATATGATGTTTTAGAGTTGGAAAGGACCTCAGAGGTTATCTAGTTGGGCATCTCAAAGATTAGAGGACAGTTTTAGAGCAGCAAAGTCACAAAATTGGTGCCACAGAGCAAGGCACCCCCATTTCCAAGCCTGTGCTTTTGCCGCTGCACCACACAAGCTGTCCATTTCCACCTTCATGGTCTTCTTTCAGCTCCCTTATTTGCTTCTGCCTCTTTTGCTGTTTCTCTCTTGGAAAATAGAAACAAAACCCTGAAATCTTATCATTGCCTTGAACTCTTCTCACATACTAAACTCTCCAAATCAAATTAGTAACTAAATCCTGTGAATTTCACCTTTTAAGTCAATTTTTTTCCCCACCACCCCCCTAACTGATCCAGCTTCAGTTGTCTTCTCCAGTCCCTCCTCAAAACTTTGGGTGGATCAAAATTGCTTGGGATATTTATTAAATATGCATCACCAACTGAAGAGACTCCAATTCAGGTCTGGAGTGGAGTCATGAGCTGCAGGTCTTATTTTGAGAAACTTCTCTAAACACAACTGTTTGAAAAATAATTGTTCGTTTTTGGCTGCACTGGGTCTTCATTGCTGTGTGGGCTTTCTCTAGCTGTGGAGAGTGGGGGCTACTCTTTAGTTGTGGCGCATGGGCTTCACATGATGGGGGCTTCTCTTGCTGTGGAGCACATGTTCTGGGTGTGTGGGCTTCAGTAGTTGTGGCTTGCGGGCCCTAGAGCTCAGGCTCAGTAGTTGTGGCACACAGGCTTAGTTAGTTGCTCTGTGGCATGTGGAATCTTCCTGGACCAGGGATTGAATCTGTGTCCCCTGAATTGGCAGGCAGTGTGTGATTCACACAATACTTAAGTACTGCCTCTTCATCTGCCTGAAATCCTTTGTTGGCCCAAACCAAAGTTTGAACTCTTCCTTGCAGTATAAGTTCCTGTCTCCTCCACACCACCCTTCACATCCCCCCAGGTTCCAGCCAGCTCAACTACTCAAAGATCCAACCTCTTCTGAGCCCAGGGTCTTCACTCAGGCTGTTCCATGTTTCTTTATTCTTCACCTCCTCTGTAGCCAGGCAAAATCCTATCCAATCCATCTTTCAAGGCCACTGTAGAATTCTCCCAGGCAGAATTCCTCTCTTCCTTCTCTATGCTCCCTCAGGAATCCAGTCCACACTTAATTTATTGTAGAACATATTTCCGTTGGTTTGGGACAGTGGTTGTCAGATTATGGTCCCTAGACCAGCAGGATCAGTGTAACTGTAACATGTGTGGGAACTTGTTAGAAATGCAACTTCTGAGGCCCCCCCCAGAGCTACTAAATAAAAAACAGGATAGATCCCAGCAATTTAACAAGGTACTAAAATCTCCAATCGGTTGGTGTCTCCTTTGCTAAATCTTGTTCCTTGAAGACAGAGAGAGGTAAGTCCTGAGCACCTAGCCTGGCCCAAGCAGTTGGTGTGTGGTCAGTAGTGAATGAATGAAGGCAGAGCACTTTGGGAATCTTTAACACCTTGCAGATCATACCACGGACCCTGCACTTTCACTGGATACATATCCATGGCTCCCTTTCATTTTGATCTTGCATAGCCTTAGATCTGGGCTGACAGTTGTTTCTCTCCTCCTTCATCCTGTCTGCCTCACTCCAAGCCAAACAGAGACCTCTGTCCTCAGTTATATTGCAGATGTTACCAGTGACTGGTAGATGTGTGATGGTTGGCATGCTTGTCTCTGTCTCTACACGTCTTTAAGTTTCATGAAGCACTTGGCACAACAATGGCTGTCCATCTCCCTACAGTCCAGTCATTTGGCAGCTGAAATTTCTGGCAGATATGTGGAAAATAACTTGACATCCCCAAAGTGATGGTGAAGTGATGGGGTGGATAAGGAGAGAGAGGAACAAAAGATTTCGAAGCAGCCTGATGCAATGAGGTAACATAACAGTATAAAGATGATAGGATTTGGTTTTGGGCAACTTGAGTTCAAATCCCAGCTCTTCCAACAAGTAAATGGGAACAAAATATTTAACTCTATCTGCAGTAAGGTTTCCTCAACTACAAAGATGGGGATAATATTGTCCTGCCTTACAAGTAGTGAGAATTAAATTTGGAAGACACACACACACAAAATGCTTCTCATGATGCTAGCATAAAAGCCTTCATACCAGTTAAGTTTTTGTAAGGATTATACTGGCTATAGCACTTATCACCCACCCTAAACAAAGTTTTTTCCAGTAGTCACGTATGGATGTGAGTGGACCATAAGGAAAACTAAGCACCGAAGAATTGATGCTTTTGAACTGTGGTGTTGGAGAAGACTCTTGAGAGTCCCTTGGACTGCAATAAGATCAAGCCAATCAATCCTAAAGAAAATCAGTCCTGAATATTCATTGGAAGGACTGATGCTGAAGCTCCAATACTTTGGCCACCTGATGCAAAGAACTGACTCCTTGGCAAAGACCCTGATGCTGGGAAAGATTGAAGGCAGGAGGAGAAGGGGACGACAGAGAATGAGATGATTGGATGGCATCACTGACTTTATGGACATGAGTTTGAGCAAGCTCTGAGACTTGGTGATGGACAGGGAGGCCTGGCGTGCTGGAGTCCAGACACGACTGAGCAACTGAACTGACTCACTGACTGAAATGGTATCCAGATGAGTGAGTTTTAAAGTATGATTTATTTTTAGTTTTGGTTGTGGTGTGTCTTCCTTGCTGGATGGGTGTTTTCTCTAGTTGTGGAGCTCATTTCTCAGTGAGGTGGTTTCTCTTGTAGAACATGGGCTCTAGGGCACACAGGCTTCAATAGTTGCAGTACGTGGGCTGAGTAGTTCCAGCTCCTGTGCTTTAGAGCAGAGCCTCAATAGTTGTGTGAACAGGCTTAGATGCTCCAAGTATGCGAGGTCTTCCTGGATAGGGATTGAACCCGTGTCTCCTGCATTAGCAGGTGGATTGTTTACCACTGAGTCACCAGAGAAGCCCCAGACAAATCAATTTAGAAGTGCCAAATCTGAGACTTCCTGGTGGTCCAGTGAAGACTCTGAGCTCCTAATGCAGGGGGCCTGGTTTCAATCCCAGGAACTAGATCCCACATGCTCCGACTAAGACCCGGCAAAACCAAAAAAAAAAGGTGCCAAATCCAAAAGTGGTATGTGTCATTAGATTTGCTGTGGGGACAGACTGCAGGCCTGAACAGAATGACACGAAAATGCCAAGAGCACTGTTTCATGAATTTTTCAAGGGGTGGGAGCAATACCACCAAAGCTGAGTTGATCCGGGGCATAGGGCAGAGAAGAGGCAGAAAGGCTAGGAGCCAGACATTACTCAAGGAAATACTGATCTGGATCAATGGGCTGACAGCGCTCAGACAGACTTATAAACCAAAGCCAATGGTCTCTAAGGTCTTTGCAGAGAAGCTACACAAAATACTATGATTTTATTAGCAATCACAGGTTATCATTTTCCACAATATTTTACACTTATCCTGTTTCACATGAAGGAAGACTCATTCTAATGAATTACCAAGAATATACCTTAAATAATATTTTACCCCCCAAAATTAAGTTAAAATGCACTACATAACAGTGCAGACACAAAGTGCAGCTGGCAATTTAATACATGAAATGATGCTGAATCAGTAGTGCTGGGGAACCTATTTGGCTTTCCAGAAGGTGATACACTTTGCTTATCTTTGGTCAGTCCCAGAGCAGTATGCAAGCTGAATAGCAGATATGAACTAAAAAGGCTAAAACAGACCAAATATGACCAATCTAGAGTCAGTTTTACAAGGAAATGCTCAGCCCCTCCTCCATCACCAGTGATCGGCCACAGTTCCTACCCCTGCTGTAGCACTATCATGACGTCAGACCTCCTCCACCAAGCAGCCTCCAGGACTCCACATTTCCTTCTTGGGAGCTGGCAGGTGCACAGAGGAAAGGTTACTTGCCAGGGCAGATGGTATCAGGTGGTGGTGGTCCTTGTAAACCAGCTCTGAAACTAAAAGACCATCACCTGGGCCATGACTACCTCATCAGGGACAGAATTTAGTTCTTACCCTTACGTGAAAAAGCGCTCATATTAGAATCAACCATGGGAAATTGCCTGGCAGTCCAGCGGTTAAGATGTGGCACTTTTGCCACTATAGGCCTGGGTTCAATCCCTGGTCAGGGAACTAAGATCTCACAAGCTTTATGGCACCACCAAAAAAACCAATTGTGGTTAATACCCTTAGAAATACTGTTCTCGGATACTTCCACTCCCGGTTTTAGAGGAAGCTATGGAACAGACATGGCCTCCCCCGATCCTGGGCTCAGGAAGACAGAGCCACTGGTATTCACAAAAGGATTTAAATTCTGACCCAGGACTCTCACAAACCTGCTTCAAGTGAAGAAAGATGACTCCCAACGTGACTGACAGGAGCCTCAAGTTAAATCTCTTCCAGGACCAACAACTCACAACTCACTGTGAAGAGAATGCTTACAGCAACCTGGATTTTCTAAAAATCAGGTGTGGCATGACGAAGGTATACCCATGACTGACTTCTTTTCCACAGGCTCAAGTACATGAGCTCATATGTACACACCAGGGCTGAACCTTTTAACAAGAGGCTCTCCAGTGTATCTTTCTGAGATGCTTAGTTGATGGGGAAAACAGACTTTGTATTATCTGGCTGGTGAAAACGTCTTTAGCCCCTCCTCCTAATTCTTGCTTTTACCCTAGAAGACAAGCCATTTATCCCCACTGAGCAAGGTGCTGGTCTGGGGCCAGGGCACTCTCATCAAAAGGCGTCTTTGATGTTCTTGAGCTGGCGCACAGCCAGGTCTACAGGGAGGCTGAACTTGAGGCTGCTGAGGCGGCTGAGCAGGTTGAGGGCGCTCTCGAAGCCTGTGTGTGCCATGTAGCTCCAGGGCTGGTAGTGGGGCTCGATGAGCGACCCCGACTTGCAGATGAGGTTCATCCAGGACACGAGACGCTGCTCGTTCAGCGCCATGCACACCAAGGCCTTCAGCTCCGAGTCTGCACTGCGCTTGAAAGGGTCGTGCTCCGTTAGCACCATGTGGATGGCTGTCAGGAGGCTCTGCTTGGGCGTCACCACAGTGCCTCCTGTGACAGGCAGGGCGAAAGACTGCGAGAGCTTTCGGGCTGGGGATTCCACGTACGCGCGGCCGTTCTTAGCGTGGTAGTACTTTACAAAGAGCTCCCAGGGGTGCATGGCCTCCGGGGCCGAGGAGAAGGCGGGCAGAAGACAGGCGATGGGGGCCATGACGAGGCTCATCCCTGGTGAGGGGGCGTACAGCCCGTGGGCCAGCAGGTCCCTCACAGCCACGGTCAGCTCCTTCCGCACAGCCACGGTCAGCTCGTCCTTGCCTCCCAGAGACAGGTCCTGGAGGCTGGCAGAGCTGATGACGTGGTCCTGCGCCTGGTGCCTCAGGGCAAGCAGCTTCACCCTGTCTACTGATGCCTCCAGCCTCTTCAGCAAGGGAGAGTAGTCCCTGTCGCTCTGGCCCCTCGGCCACAGGGGCTGCGGGATCTGGCCCGTGGCACACCCAAACTGGCTGACGGCAAAGATCTGCAGCACTGCCAGCGCTCGCCGCATCAGGTGCAGCCCTGTCTCCCGAACTCTCTTCACATCTTCTGCCTTCGCTGCGTAGGAAACACAGTAACTCATCAATGAGAGGCTGTAGTGGTCAGAGGTGCCACCTATAGCTTAGAAGCTGAGATTCAGTCTGGATTCTGACCTACAGTACAGGTCCTGCATGAAGCCAAGAGCCACCCAGGACAGCACCGGACTTACCCATTTTGGTTAATAACAACTATTTGGGGATATAACTCACATAACATTCAACTGACCCATTAAAAGTGTATGATTCAGGTTTGTTTGTTTGTTTTTTTTAATAGTCAGAGTTGTGCAACCATCCTCTCCCAAAGAAACCATGCAGCATTGGCATTTTCCATTCCCCATTTCTCCCCAGTCCCCAGGCCTAGGCAACTGCTAGTCCACTTTCTGTCTCTCTAGGTTTGTCCACTCTGGAAGCTGTACTTACCTTTGCTGTTTCCTGGAGTCAGCCTGCTGCCGCCAGTTCTACTGGAGTCACTTCCTGTCTTCCCACTGGCCTTGCACTCACAGTGTCCACTCCCTGTCTGTAATGGGCTTCCTACTTCATCTGCAATCAGAGAGGTTATAAAGAGAAAACCCTTGTTTAGCCTCATTTTCGCAGGTTTTTAAAGGAGAAATACTACTGACTAGTGCCTACCGTGTGACAAGACTTTTACAAATAGCATTTCATTCTGTGGAACAGTGACTAGCAATATACTAGCTGACTCAATAACTATTTGCTGAGTGCAGGAAGCATGAATCATCATTTTATGGAGGAGGAGAGCCAGACTAAAGAGGTTAGGAAACTGCCTACCTTCTTTAGTCCATGAAGGACATGAAGTTGGTGAACAACAGGGCTGAGATTTTAACTCTATGGTTCTAAAATCCATGTCCTTTCCACACCGCTGTGTTGGCTCCCTTACCAAGTGATCAAACCTCTTTAACAGTTCATCAAGGACTGACCCTATTAGGTGTTAGTACTCAAAAATACATGTAATTATGATGACATCCAGCCATCTGCTCTGACCTTGGATGAAGTTGATGAACATCTCGAGGTCTCGGATCTGAGTTTTCAGCTGCTCAACCAGCTGTTCTTTCACTCGGGCTGGGTTGACGATTTGAGCCACAGCAGCATCCACACGCTGTCGAAGCTCCTCAGTGGACAGTGAGCTGAGGTCTTCATTCAGATTCATGTCCAGTTTCTTTATTAACTCATCAATGATCACCTACCAAGACCAAAGCCATGAGCACACCCTTTGGAATTTTCAGGGAGAGGGTTAGGGAGAAGGAGAATCTTGACTAGTTGCCTCCCTTCCACCCTTAAATGGAAATCAAATTTGTGGAAAAAATGGTGCAACTGCTGATCAAGGTGAGGGCACAGGACCTTTGCTTTTCTTATAGACATAAGGACACTTGATTCCAACAGAATGGTTCTTCTTGCTGCAAATTTTCTACCTGGCCAGGTAACCTTCACTCAGGAGAACAACAGTGTGAATGATCCAAAGTGGCTGATGATCCCAAAAGCCCCATAAGTAGATTCCCTCATGGCCTCCAAGAGAATAAATACTGATTTCCCCTAGTCTCTAAACCTTCTCATCCCCCTTTGCGCTATTCTAGGCAACTAAAGGAAAAGCTCTGCAAAAGACTCAGGCATGTTACAGCCAAAATATCCCAGTGACAATATGAGGAACAATGTGAAAACCATATAATGTATAACTCCAGCTGTGCCAGAAAAACAGCCGCATCACGGCTCCAGGAAGACAAACACACAGGAGAGGCTGTATTCCGACCAGCAGATTTACCTGGCTGCCCAGGTTTTGCTTTAATACATACAGCTTTAAAGTCAGGAGTCCTGGAATATTTCATGAACATCATGTGCTGTGGGGAAAAACTAGTTTATAAAAGTACTATGAAGTGCCCAAGTAGAATGGTTTTAATGATCAAATGAAAGAAATTATTGTTATTATATGACTATTAATAATAACCACCACCACTTTAAAAAAAAGGCTCCATCATCATATTAGAAAGCTTTGGCACTTGTGTTTCCAGGAGTGAATAAAGGCTGGTCCCAGGTAGTAGCAACATTTCCCTTTGATTTGGGCCAGTAATGAGGCCGAGGGTGAGCAAGCTGGGAAGGGCTATCCTGTGAATGCTGGAAGGGACAAAGGAACCCGAGGCAGTAAAGGAAGAGCCTCAGGGCCTGCTCACCCGCTGTCTTTCCAAGACCACGGACTGTGGAAGGGAGTCATAACTGCCCTCTTGATAGGCAAATGTTTCCAGGTCATCGAGCTGGGTTTTGAGCTGCAGGATCAGTTCCTTTTGCTTCTCCCTTTGGGTTTCCAGACGTTCCCGTTTCTCCTGCTCACTCTAAGAAAGGAAAAGATTTAGGTCGATTTCACAGGAAAAGAAAAAGTCAGAACATATTAAGAATCCTCTTAAGCCAATAACGACTAGTAAAATGTAAAATGCTCCCAAGTAACCCAAATGAAATACAGAATTCATGAGGCTGACTCAAAAAGAATTATTTCATCCGGAAGAATATATTAAATGTGTGTTTTCTTTAAGAATTTCTCCTTCACTGGAAATAGGATATGAATACAACGGAGCCTTTTGTTAACACTGCTTCCCCCTCCCACCCCAAAAAGTTCTAGTTAAGACTGACACAATTTATTTCATCCAGGAAGCCTTCCAGGAATTAAACATGCCATCCTCCATAGCCAATTCTCCTGAACAGTTGTGGCAGCCAAATTGTGAAAGAGAACCTGGAGGTAAGGGTGTAGAGAAAGGCTTGGTAACTCATAACTAGTTTTTTAAGGTCGAAGCTCCTCCAATATATTGCAAAATCAAATGAATAAATACAAGTGCCTAAGGCAGTGAAAAAAAATCTAAAGCCAAGTAATAGGGATGGGAAGGTAATAAGTTTTCTTAAAAAAAAAAAAAAAAAAAGGCTGGTAAGGTTCCCTAAATAGTGACTCCTTTTTTCACTGTTGGCCACCAAGTCGTTTCTGCATTTAAATGCTTAAAAATCCTTTGGAGAGGTTCTTCCCTGGTGGTCCGGTGGTTAGGAATCTGTGCTTCCACTGCGGGGGGTGTGGGTTCAGTCTCTGGGGGAACTATGATCCCAGATGCAGTACTGTATGGCAAGAAAACAAAACAAAAACTCCTTTGGAGAGGTAAAGTCTTGCCAATATGTTCTCAAAAACTGGTTCTTCCTTGCCTTACTTTTTTTTTTTTTTTTCCTACACTGTGCAGCGTGAGGGATCCCTACACCCCCTGCAATGGAATTGCAGTGTCTCAGTCACTGGACTACCCAGGAAGCCCTTCCCTTGTCTTTCTTGAGTATAAAAAGCAAAAGCAGCAAATTATTTGCAGGTGTAACCCTGCATTTTAAACTAGATATCTACAGGATATTAAATTTAATCTTAAAATGGTACTTACCAAGGCCTCCAGAAGTAAGGTATGAGAGAGAACAAATGAAAAATAACAAATTAACTTTTGTTTAGCTACTTAAAAAAGCAAGCCTCTTGCTTTAGTTTTGTCCAATAGAAAAGCAAGCCTTTTATTGGGGGATACTGCTCTCCAATCCTTTCCCAAAGTCGCAGTTTTTTTTCTCAGAATCCTGTTCTCCCCAACTGAATGAAGGCCTAGATATCCTTTAAGAGGTTTCCTCGATTTCCCCAGGCAGAACCGACCACATCCTCTGTATATTATACACACTTTTACACTAGCTCATGTTACATTATAAAGATCTGTGTAGGAGTCTGTCTCCCGAGTTCTATGAACTCCTTAAGGGCAAAGGCCTTGATTGTACCCCCAGGGCCAAGCTCAGTGTCTGGCACAGGGTAAGCTCTCAGTATACATTTGCTGTATGTTACTGAACTCACTCATGTTCAGAAGGACACATAACTAAATACTAAACTCTTATGGTGAAAGTTGTTTAACTGGCCCAAAGGGAAAGAAGTAGCGAAATTTTGTTTTCATTGTAAGCCTTCCCAAGCTATGAAATCCAAGAAGAAAGAAACCAGTCATAGACACTGATTCCATTTTCATGAGTGTACCAGCTGAATGCTTCACCTGCGACGGTAATTACTGAGTACGCTATCTACGGGAGTATAGGCAAACAAGTTTACTAGGTGAGAACAATGAGCTCTGGTGCAAGACAGGAAATAACAAATAATTTCCATATGAAGTGAGAGAAAATACTGGTTAAAAAACCTGAAAAACTGAAACCGATACATACTAAATCATTCGGTTCAAACACATCCCTGCTTTGGTGCTACTTGTTCACCTGTCAATATATGCACACAAGACTGCAGCTGCACATCAGGTGTTTGATCTCAAAACTTTTTTTTTTCATTTGTACTGTGTCTCCAAAAGTAAAAATGAACAGCCAAACATCCACAGAGAACCTTTGGTGCTCCTCACTCCTGAACAGAGCCCAACCACAGTAATTCTATCCTATTTGTTCCTTAAAAGCCTGGCAATTTGGGGACTTGTGCAAGGAGCTGTGGGTATGTGGCGAGAAGGGTGGTACAGTAAACACAGGATTGTACTGGAAACATTCAGATTAAAATAAGCAAGTCAGTATCTGCTACTGATAAGTCTTCTTGGCTAAAACCAATTTTAGTGGGAAGAAAGCCACATGTGGATAGTAACCTAAACAATAAAAAGGTGGGGAAAAGAAAGCCCAACAAGCTACAAGCTATCTACAATTATGCACTTACAGAGGTTCAAAAACTGTAAGGAAATGTTGCCTGTGGATGTCATGCAAATTCTCAGTGTCAGCTAACTGAATGAATCTTGTCACAGCTGCCAAAGGTGCTTCTTTCAGAATATCTAGTTATTAAGTAGGTTGGGAAGGAGTTTTAAAATACCAACATTAGTAAATTTATATAATCAGGAGTTGTGTTTCTTTCAATTACTGAGACCTTACTGTTTACCAAAGCTCTCACACAGGAGAATCTGAAGATAAAAGACATTCTCTAGATTCTAGGAAAGCACAGATAAGGGGTAGATCTAAATTTCCATGGATTTCAATTCGCTTGCTCTTCGCTAACCAATTTTCTCAATCCCTGGGGTCGGGGTACTCTATCAGCAAACGTGCTCAAGACTTAGGTACTGGAAGCGGTGACAAGGTGAGCAGTATTGTTTCAGCTGGTTGCTCTGCTATCTGAATACTCTCCTCGCTCATCCCTCTTTTGCCTTTTATGTTATCACACCTGCATCTCTTTCCACACCTTTGGTGGACAACTCTCATCATCAGCTTCCCAGGCCTCTCTGTCTGGTCTCTGTCGGGTCTCTTCTGGGACACGCAAACCCACCTAGACGAGCCGGTTCCTCACCAGTGCTACCTGCTTTCGAGTTAACATCGCCACCCACCCAGCCTTCTATTCCCATATCCCTCGGGGCCCGGCCCCAGCTGTTCACCTGGTCCTCGCCCCGTAACCGTGGTCGGTCCCCCGGCGGCCCGTCACCATCATCGCTGGCGGGGTCTTCCGAGCCCCCGTAACCCAGGACGTGAGGGCAGCCGCGGAAGGCGAAGTCCTCGAGCTCGCGCAGGAGGCGCTGCTGCTCCGCCGGCGCCCCGCGCACCACCTGCCGCAAGCGGAACTGCACCTGCGCGAAATGCGAGGACAGCGCAAGCAGCGCCGAGTCCAACCGCCGCCTCTCGGCCCGCAGCCGCCGCAGCGTCCGGCCGGGGGAGTCCGGCGGNGACTTCACTTTCACTTTTCACTTTCATGCATTGGAGAAGGCAATGGCAACCCACTCCAGTGTTCTTGCCTGGAGAATCCCAGGGACAGAGGAGCCTGGTGGGCTGCCGTCTATGGGGTCGCACAATCAGACACGACTGAAGCGACTTAGTACCAGCAGCAGCAGCAGGAGCAGCAGCAGCAGAGGGAGTGAGCAGCTTTTGTGAACAGATGTCCACTGCAGACTCGACAGGTGTTTCTGTCTTCTTTTTTCTCTAGGATGATTCTGACAGTGCCGATGCAACAAGTAATTAACTTTCTGTGACAGCAGAGCTGAAGAGGAAGCTGTGGCTATCGTCTAGTCACTCCATCTAAAGCCAGGACCTGCATCTTTGTCAGCTCCTTGATGGTGTACCAGCGTCCTCTGAGATCTCTGAACTTTCCTAGAAGCTTTTTATTAAGGGTCTTCTGTCATGTTTTTTTTAATTTAAATTTCTTCCATTGCTTCCATTTTATTTATTATTATTATTTGCCGTGCTATGCAGCATGTAGGGTCCTAGTTCCTTGACCAGAAATTGAACCTGCACCCCCTGCATTGGAAGTGCAGAGTCTTAACCACTGGACTGCCAGGGAATTCCCTCCTTCATGTTTGTTTGTTTTTTTTTTTTTAATTAGGCACTTGATATTGCTGCTGTATCAGATGGCAGGATAGGAGAGGAGCAGACAGATGGGGGCTTTGACTTCCTACGGATTGGCCATAATCTTTGTATTTGTACTCATCAAGGCTTTCTTGAGTATTTGAGCCTGTGTGTGTGTATGTCTTAAAGTAAAACTCACAGAAACAACATATAGATTATAATAAATCTCTAAGAACTGGTCTCTGTCTCTTTCCTTCTGGTACTTCTTCTTCCTGGAGGCAAGCCTCTTCCCCCTCTATAGCTCCTTTCCAGTGGAGAGGTGGGTGTCAGATGTCCTGGCCCTTACTGTGGAGACTGGAAGAACAAAGATGTTGGGAGCAGACTTGTACCCAAGCTGAGGAACTTTTCCATGCCCAGATCTATGCTCTGATCTTCAGAGCAGGATCCAGTCTTTCATTGTATGGCTAACACTGCCATCTCTAGCATCAGTCAGAAACCCACTTCAGCTTTCTGCATACTCCAGAAATATCTTTACACTTTTAAAGCTAATTGTTAAATTAGTTAATGCCTATGTCTCTTTACTTCTCCATTCATCAGCTACCCCATTCATCCGTAAACATTTTTTGATTGCCTAATGTGTACTTGGCTCTGCCTGCAATACGGGAGACCCGAGTTCGATCCCTGGGTTGGGAATATCCCCTGGAGAAGGAAATGGCAACCCACTCCAGTATTCTTGCCTGGAGAATCTCATGGACAGAGAAGCCTGGCAGTCTACAGTCTACGGGGTCGGGGTCGCAAAGAGTTGGACATGACTGAGCGACTTCACTTTCACTTTCATTTTCAATGTGTACTTAAACTGTGACTTAAACAAAATTCAGTACCCAGAACTTGCCCTTGAACTCAGGGTAAAGTACTGAGATTTGTTTAAAGAAACTCTAAAATTTATATCAGTAATTTATTGACATAGTTTAAAAAATTAAATGTAAAAAAAGGTGTACAATGTAAAGTAGGATTTGTATTCTCTTAATAGCTGTAACTACTGTTAGTAGTTTCTTCAATAAACATATCTATATATAATATAAATTATATAATACCTGTAATTTATATAATTATATATAAAACAATATACAATATATCTGGAACATAAACACATACAGTATCCTGTATTGTGTATATACAGTAAAATATATATTAAAATTTAACACATGCATGGGCAAATGCAGTGTGTCCATGTGTAGTGGGACTCACACTATTATATATATCTTGCACCCTGCTTTTTTTCACTTAATATATATTGGAGTTCTTCCCAAGTCAGTGTACATAGATCTGACTCTTTATGGCTCCATGTTATTCAGTTGAACATATTTTCCATAATTTAACTGGTTCCTTATCAATTCGGTCTTTTTCAGTTTTCACAAAGGTGAAAATTGAAATTTCCTTGCATTAAAAACTACATCTTTACATGTTTGGCAAGAACACGTAGGGTAAATCCACACCACCCCTCACCTCTACCCCCTGCCAGAACCAGGTGGGATCCTGGTTCTCCCATCAGGGATTGAACCTGGGCCCTGGCAGTGGAACCACTGAGTCCTAACCACTGGACTGCCAAGGAGTACATATAGTGTAAATTCTAGAAGTGAAATTGTTAGGTCAAAGAGCAGATACATGTAAACATTTTGAAAGCTGTTGCTAAGTTGTTCTTAGATGAAACACCGATTTTCACTTCCGCCACCAAGAGTTCTCCATTCTGCAAACCCTTTTAGGTATTTGCCAAGATAAAATTATACTTGGCTTGATTTGCTTGATTTATTTATTTTATTTCCAGCTGCCCTGCAAGGCTTGCAGGATCTTAGTACCCGGACCAGGGATTGAACCCAGGCCTTCAGCAATGGAAGTGCAGAATCCTAACCACTGGACCACCAGGAAATTCCTTGGTTACATTTGCTTTAAATTATGAGATCACTTATTGTTCATTAGTGACTAATGTTTCTTTTTAGAACCTCCCTCAGTAAAGAATTTGCCTGCAATTCATGAGACCTGGCTTCGATTTCTGGGTTGGGAAGATCCACTAGAGAAGGAGATGGCAACCCACTCCAGTATTCTTGCCTTGGAAATCCCATGGACAGAGGAGCCTAGCAGGCTACAGTCCATGGGGTTGCAAGAGTTAGACACAACTGAGTGACTAAGCACAAGTATTTATATATTATCTAAGTAAACTTTATATCTTATTTGAACTTCATATCAACCTTATAAAATAATTAAGTCGTTTCTTAATAGTGCTCAAACAGGTTACAGTAAGTAGCAAAGCTGGGACCTGAACTTGTATAGCATATTTCTCTTCGCCTACAATTCTGAAAACTAAAAAGTTCTAAAATATGAGTTTAAAAAAATTAACAACAAAACTCATCTGGCATCAAAACATGACCTAAAATGATGTTAGGCTATTTATAGTCTTTCTTTATTCAGTTTAGTGCATTTATTTCCTAGCATAAATATTCATACATTTGATCACAGGGGGTTGCTCCAGAGTTCCAAATGGAACACATTAGGTAACTATAGGTATGGTCTGCATTACTGCCTAAAATCAGGAAAATCCTAAATTCTGAAGCATCTCGAGACTTCAAGCTTTTTATTAGTTAATTTAAAAGAACAGAACCTGGAGGAGGAAATGGCAATCCTTTCCAGTATTCCTGCCTGGAAAAATCCCATGGACAGAGGAGCCTGGTGGGCTACAATCCATGGGGTCCCAGACGACTGAGCACTTAGCAGAAAAACAGCAGAAAGAAAGTTAATCTAAACTTTTAACTCGTTTAACGTTTTAAGACACTGATTGCAGTTTAACTTCTTTTAATCTCTTTATCTGCACTGTCCAGTCAGGTAGCAATGGTCACACATGGTTACTGAGTACTTGAAATATTGATAGCCCCAGCTGAGAAGTGCTGTAAGTGTAAAATACACATCGAAAATTTTGTACAGGGTGGGGGAGAAACTCTTATTTTAAAATACTCATTACATGATGAAAAAATTTAGATATGGTTATTTAAATAAAAACATTATGAACATATGTGGCTTGCATTATAATTCCATTGGGCGGCGCTGCTGTGTGTATTCTCAAACCAGTAGCATCCACGTTTCTATTGACCGGCCTTCTGCGGGTCCGAATTATGTCCCTCCCTGAGGTCCAAAGGGGCCAAACGAAGTGCTTCGACAAGTTCAGACTGCAGTTTTGTCTTGTCTTGTTTTTTTTTTTTTTTCCTGGTCCTTTTCACAAACAGTCGCTACACAGTTCCGAGCGCCTGCAAGTCGCGTTTTAAATAAGTTTGTCCAAACCGCATCCCGTTCTTTGCCCTGCTGCGCCTGCGCAGAGGCGCGGCCGGAGTGAAGATTGTCCCGCTTTGCTCTCCGTCCGCGGCCGGGCGTTTCAGTGAGCGCGCATCCCCGCGTCCTGGGAGACAGCAGCGATGGCGTTTCGGTGTCAGCGGGACAGCTACGCCAGAGAGGTACGGCCAGCGGGGCGGGAAACCTGCTGCTCCGAGCGGGTGCGGCGGTGCGGGGCGAGGGGGCGACGAACTGGATTCAGTCCGGTGCGCTGAGGGTTGGGGTCGGGGCTTACTTTCGCATCCCTCTCCACCCAGTTCACCACCACCGTGGTCTCCTGCCGTCCCGCGGAGCTGCACACCGAAGGAAGCAACGGCAAGAAGGAAGTGCTGAGCGGTTTCCAAGTGGTACTGGAAGACACGCTGCTTTTCCCCGAGGGAGGGGGACAGGTACCAGGCCCATCTCGCTCCCCTCCCCTCCCTTCCCAGGAAGCCCTCAATTCCTTTCTCATCCAGTGGGAAGTGTCTTTTGTCTCTCAGTCTCAGCTGTAATGAATACTGTTGGAAATTAGCTCAATTCAGCTCATTTGTTCACTCAACAGATACTTATCAACGGATACTTATCCAGCGCTAATATATCCTCTTTGGTACTGTTCCAGGCTCTGAGCATAAAGGTTGAACGAGAAAGTGTTTCTACCTACATAGTGTATTTGTTGGAGGAAACAGACAAAACGGTTACTAGATAAATAGTATACCAGCTCGGATAAGTTCTATGAAGGAAACTAAAGTTTGAGGGAAAGAGAGTGATGGGATGATCTCCTAGGTAGGGGACAAGTTATTTTAGTCAAGAACTAAGGGAAGTGGGGGGGTAAGCCGTTCCCGTCATCTGGTGGTGCTGGTGGGGGAGGGGAAGTATTTCCAGGGAGGGAGAATAAGTGCAAAGGACCTGAGGTCGGAATTCCATTAGCATGTTTAGCACAGAGGAAAAAGTTTCCTCTGAAGGAGCACAAGAGAGGGCAGACTTATCAGTACTGTGATGGGGTAGGGACAAGATCCAGTGAGAACTTGAGAAAGGAGGATACTCACCTCAAAGGTGGGCATTGTGGGAGAGGCTTTCCCAGCAGAGAGAGTAGGACAGTCGAAGGCAGGGAAGCCTGAAAGAATCTGACAAGTCTGGTTAACTTTAAATAGTCCCATATAGTTGGAGCTTATGGTACGTGTTGACGACAGGCTGGAGATAGCTTTGGAAAGCTAAGTGGGGGCCATTTCAGAGGGCCTTGAAGAATATGTTAAGGTGTGTGGACTTTATTCAGGAAGCTGTGGTGAGCTATGGAAGTACTTAGGCAAAGAAATTATGTGAGAGAACGTACTAAGTAAACTGCCCAGCATAGAGGTTTTCTGATCTGCTGAAGGAAAACCTGTGACATCCGGTATCCATAGTGGGTCTCATTTTATATACCACCTCTTCCAGGAAGTCTTCCCTGATTTCCCAAGGTTGTTAGGTCCCTTTCCTTTGAGCTTCTATAGAGCAATGTACTTTTTTGAACTATAGCAGGCTGTAGGTCATTTTCCAATTGTCTGTTGGCATGTCTGTATCTTTTTCAGGCTCCTCATTTGCATGAGGGACCATGTCTTATTTACATTGTATTCTTGAGCAGGCACAGTGTCTTGTAAGCAGTTGTATTTTGTAATACTTCATATTTTTATAGTTTAATCCTAGTAGCAGTGAAGAAGATAAAATGGAAGGAGGGAGAAAAATTCTTATCATTTTAGAAACGATTGAAAGAGAAGAATCTAAACCAAGCAGTGAGAGTGAGGATTAAGTTCTTTGGGTTTTACTAAAATTTCCTTGCTATAGTTACAATGTTTAACTCTGTTATTCTGTTTTGAAGACCAAAATATACAAGTGTTCAGAGTGAAGAGGACAGAGACAGTCCCCTCCTGGAACAAAATGGACCACCTCACTTGGCCTTTCTCCCTTAGGGAATCTCAAATTCTGGGTGTGTTTCTCACATACTTGCCCTGGAGAGTCTTTGATTCCAGGAGTTAGGTGAGCCCTGCCTGCCACCACTGATTATCTTTACTTTTTTACGCAGCCTGATGACCGTGGTACAATCAATGACATCTCTGTGCTGAGAGTGACTCGCCGGGGCACCCAGGCTGATCATTTCACCCAGACGCCCCTGACCCCTGGGACTGAGGTTCAAGTCCGGGTGGACTGGGAACGGAGGTTTGACCACATGCAGCAGCATTCAGGTAGATGGGTGGGATGGGACACCTCTAGCAGGGGTGGTTGCTGTTTGGGAATGTCAAGATGATTGAGAGATGGTGTGGGTTCTCCAGGAGTTAACCTTTTAGAAGAGACAGACATATTCAGAAGCAGGATTCTGGCAAGATGTGGTAAATGTTATAAACACAAAATGAGCAGGACTTCCCTCATGGTTCAGTAGTTAAGAGTGCCTGCCAATGTGGGGGAAATAGGTTCAATCCCTGATCCAGGAAGATTCCACATGCGCCACAGCTACTGAGCCCATGTGCTGCAACTGCTGAAGCTCACATACTTTAGCTCCTATGCTTTGCGACAGGAGAAGCTGACGCAGTGAATAAGCCTGGGCACCACAACAGGGAAGTAGCCCCTGTTCATGACAACTAGAGAAAGCACACGCAGAGCGACAAAAACCAAGCACAGCCAAAAAAAAGAAACCTCCAAAATGAGCAGTTAAAGTATTAGAATAACTGCTGGATTTAAGTTACTAACTCCCACTGGATATTTTCATCTGGATATGCCTCATAGCCTTCTTATACTCAAAATGTCCAAAATAGAATTAAAAAGCCACCCCCTCCCCCAGATTTGGTTTTTCGTTTGCCTTCTCTATGTTTAGTGCATGGCATCAGCATCTACCCAGTTGCTTGAACCCTTGGAGTCTGTTCAGACCCCTCTTTAGGGATAGCCAGTCAGTCTGCGTCCTCAATACTTCTCTGCCCACTTCCACTGTCAACGCTGTTGTCCTTGTCCCACCTCTCGCCATCTCTTCCCCGCCCTCTGTAATAGCCTCTTGGATACTCTCCCCACATTCAGTCTTGCTACTTTGTAGCTCATTCTCCATAGAGCGGCCAAAATAATTTAAAACTGAAAATCCAATCAAGCTGCTTCCAGCTTTCATGCTTTTCAAAGGCTGCCTGTATCTCATGCTAAAGCCAAACATCTTGTCATGGGCTGTAAGACCAGCCTGGGCTGGTGCTTATCTACTCCAGCCTCATCCAGTACCCCTGCTTCTTGCTCTCTGCATCCTGGCCTTCTCTTGATTTCTTCAGTATGCCCTGCTTGTTTGCTCCTTCAAAGCCTTTGGCTGTCTTGTTCCCTTTGCTTTCACAGTTGGCCCTTCTCTTCCTCTTGCTCTTGTTCATCCTCCTCACTGTCATTGATCAGGGATAGCACCATATCTCTAGTACTAAGCCCTGTTCCTTGTATGTGTAGGCACTTGATAAATTTCTGTCAAATGGGGAGTTCCCTGGTGGCCTACTGACTAGGGTTCCAGGTTTATGGCTGTGACCCAGGTTCAGTTCCTGGTTGGGGAACTGAGAGATCTTGTAAGTTGCGCCGTGAGGCCAGGAAAAAACAAAAATTCAAAACAAAACCAAAAAAATGCCTAAAAAATTTTCTTTTTGTCAAATGAATGGATGTGGCTCAATGAGGACTTGAGTTCAAATCCTGCCTCTGACGAAGTACCTTGCATTGGCAAGTCATTTATTTGATCTCTGTTGGCCTCGATTTCCTCATTCATGAAATGGCGTCATAAAGCTTGCAGAATTCTCCTGAGGATTTTCAATAAAGTATCTCTCGAGAGTATTACCCAGTGTCCAGCAGGTCTTCAGCAGAATTTCTGGGATGACATTGACATGGGGATTGTGTGACTGCCTGGGCTCCTTACTCTTCTCCTGTCCCCTCTCTCTGTTCAGGGCAGCATCTCATCACCGCAGTTGCTGATGATCTTTTTGGGCTGAAGACAACATCATGGTGAGCAGGGGACTGTTGGGCATGGGTCCCTGACTGCCAGCTCCTCATGGGTTAGGGGCAGGAAGATAAAATCTGCTGTGCTCACCTGGTCCCCGTGAAGATGGGGTGGTGGATGACTTTGTGTTTCCCCCTGAGAACCATCTGCCTTTGCTTAGGAGTGAACATAGAATTTAGAGCCCAGTGACCTAGAGGGTGAATCCCAGCTGCATGACCTTGATCATGTTCCTTAGTATTAGTTCAGTTCAGTTCAGTCCAGTCGCTCAGTCATGTCCGACTCTTTGCGACCCCATGAATCGCAGCTCGCCAGGCCTCCCTGTCCATCACCATCTCCCGGAGTTCACTCAGACTCACGTTCATTAAGTCCGTGATGCCATCCAGCCATCTCATCCTCGGTCGTCCCCTTCTCCTGCTGCCCCCAATCCCTCCCAGCATCAGAGTCTTTTCCAGTGAGTCAAGTCTTCTCATGAGGTGGCCAAAGTACTGGAGTTTCAGCTTTAGCATCATTCCTTCCAAAGAAATTCCAGGGTTGATCTTCAGAATGGACTGGTTGGATCTTCTTGGATCTCTCAAGAGTCTTCTCCAACACCGCAGTTCAAAATCATCAATTCTTCGGCGCTCAGCCTTCTTCACTAACCCCTGTAAAATGGAAGTGACAGTCCCTGCCTTGCGACATTTTTGTGAGGATTCAATAAGAGCATTTATCCGAACATGCTCTGTAAACGATAATCTTCCTTACACTGTTCATAGTCCCCCTCAGCATCCTGTGACCACTCTACTTCTGGCAGGGAGTTGGGGCGACTCCGGAGTGTCATTGAGCTGGACAGCCCCTCTGTGACTGCAGAGCAAGTAGCTGCCATCGAGCGGAGCGTCAATGAAAAAATCCGAGATCGGCTGCCAGTGAACGTGCGAGAACTGAGCCTGGATGATCCAGAGGTGGAGCAGGTGAGGGGAGAGCCAGCGGGTAGCTTCTGGAGAGTGCCCACCCGAGAGCTCCTCATCAAAATTCAGACAGCCCTCCTCCTCTCCTCGCCTTCCAGGTGAGGGGCCGGGGTTTGCCGGATGATCACGCTGGGCCTATTCGAGTTGTTACCATCCAGAACGTTGATTCCAACATGTGTTGCGGGACCCATGTGAGCAATCTCAGTGACCTTCAGGTAGGTGAGAGAGGGCTCGTGAATGGATGGGAGAGAGGGTGTCAGGGGTGGGGGATCCCAGCAGGGCTGGGAGTGATGGAGGGGATACCCAAGGGGTCCTGAGTGAAGTCACTCCATTATTGCTCCTGAGCTGTTTGGGGAGATCTTGGTCTCTTTTACCCTCCAGCACCACTGTGGCTTATCCATGTATAAGTCTGTATGTTACGTTCTTGCCTCATGTAGGTCATTAAAATTCTGGGCACTGAGAAGGGGAAAAAGAACAAAACCAACCTGATCTTCCTGGCTGGGAACCGGGTGCTGAAGTGGATGGAGAGGAGTCATGGCATTGAGAAGGCGCTCACAGCCCTGCTGAAGTATGTACGCCCTTTCCCAGGCTCGACTCTCAGCTCCTGGGCAGCCAGAGTGTAGCCTGCCCACCCATACAGGAGACAGAATACTCTTATTTCTGGGAGATGAGATGCAGTCATAAATGCTACAGTGCTTTGGGTAGTTAGGCAGATGCACACAGAATGGTTTCTTCCTTTATATCCTCTCCCCTCAACCTCCTGAGGCCCCCTCGAAATGTCCCTGGGTCCCATCTGAAGGGAGACACACCATCAAGAGGGGCATTGTTGATTTATGCCCAACACCAGAAGCAGTTGGAAACTGGGGAGGCCTCTACGAACCTTTCTCTTGCAGGTGTGGAGCAGATGACCACGTGGAAGCAGTGAAGAAGTTGCAGAACTCCAGCAAGCTCCTGCAGAAGGTGATTTATCCATGGAGGGTGGAAAGGGCATGGGCTCTGCCTGAACAGGCTCCCAGACTCAGCCCCTCACCTGACCGGATGTGCAGTGTGTCAGCAGTGAGGGACCAGGGGAGGAGACTGTGCTCCCTCTGGTTACCCTTTCCCCGCCGGATGACTGAATGACAGCATCCATTTCAGAACAACCTGAATCTGCTCAGAGACCTGGCTGTGCACATTGCCCACAGCCTTAGGAGCAGCCCAGACTGGGGAGGTGTGATCACATTACACAGGTGAGACAGGCGGGGGGTGCTGGGCTTTGGCCTCAGCCTCTTCCCTGCACTGAGTGCAGGAGTGGGAGGCGGGTCACCCCCAAGGTATTCTCAAGACTGAGAAGACCCTGAATAATGTGTTACCTTCCAGGATTCCTGGGTTTGATACAAACATCTTCACTGTAACTTTCTTAGCACTTTGCCTCAGATCCCTCACCATCTAACAATTCTCCTCTTACTTGGGAGAATCCTGTTTAAGGGAAGTAGAAACAATGTAAAGCAAAGCTTATTGTAACGTGCTCAGGCCAAGAAGGAGTTGGGCTGGCCCTCTGTTTGCCCTCTTTCTTTGGCACTTTGCAGGAAAGGCAGTGTGGAGGCCAGTAGGAGGAGCTGGGCTTCCTGCAGTTTCCCAGCCCCATTTGCAGCCTGGGTCTCACGTCTGTGCCCTTTGTTTTAGGAAGGACGGCGATTCTGAGTTCATGAATATCATCGCCAATGAGATTGGGTCAGAGGTAAGAGGAGCGTGAGGTTCTCTGTCCACCCTAGTTGGAGACCTTACAAGGCATCTTCCTCATGAACATGGGAAGAATAGGAAACAGAAATTCATTCAGTGACATTTTTTCAACACTAACCATGAGCCAGGCTCTGTTTTACGTGTCAGACTTGGCTAGTGGTATTGACCTTTCTGGGACTGTGACATTTACCAGCTTTGGAGCTCCTTTTATCAGAACTGTAATTCCTCCATACCACCCATATTTATGTGTGCCAAGGGCCTGATTTCAGAAATATGGGGCTTGGCTTGGTCCTTAGAAGGCCATCCCTTCTGTTTACCTTTGTCTCAGGCAGGCGTTCCTCCCGATCCTGACTGTCCAGGTCTCTCTTTTGCCTTTACTCCAGAAATACTCTTTGAAATATTCACTCTTGGCCAAGCAGTGTATACATCTCTCTTCATAATTCTGTGTAAAGAGTACAGGTTCTCAAAGAGCTATGCTGATGTTTGTAATTTAGGGTAGTCGATGCTAGAGTGAGAGGAGTGCACTCTCTGTCAGGCTGAGGAGGCTTCAGGGCGGGGGCCTAGAAGACTGCTTAGGAGTCGGCAGACACAGGAGCCAGGGCGGCCAGGCTGAGGGAAACACGGAGGTTTAGGCAGTGGCAGGCACAGTGTAGGAGGGCAGTGGGGTGGCCAGGCTCCAGAGGTTGGCAGGAGTCAGATCATGAAAGGCATTTTATCCTTGATCATGGTCAGCAGCCTTCTGCCCCTTACTTAATGTTCAACCTGAGTTCCTAAAGCCACTGTCAAAGTTTCTTGTCCCTTATGGGCCCCAGAATGAAGCAGCTGTCTTATCATTCATCAGGAACATCACTTGTGGTTTAGGGGGAAAAGCTGTTTTTCTTTAAAGTACAATCGACATATCACATTGTCTAAGATGTACAGTGTGTTGATATATATACTGCAATATGATAGAAATGTGTTCTTGAGGCTGAAAAGAGTGCAGTTTAGAGCGGATTGGCTGCATGTCGTTAAGTATCAGGGCTGATCTTCTTGTCTTCCATCCTAGGAGACCCTCCTCCTCTTAACTGTGGGTGATGAGAAAGGTGCTGGGCTCTTCTTACTGGCAGGACCAGCTGAGGCCGTGGAGACCCTGGGGCCCAGGTAATTTTCTGTGGGCAGGTGTGTGCGGGTGGGAGAGCCTTTGAGCCTAACCTGCCAGCACAGCCGTGGTGAATGCGCAGGGCCGCTGCACATCACAGCCGTGTGAGGTTGGCTGAGCAGAAATAATGATCACCGCCATCATTCCCACTTTTCTATGTGCGGGGCAGCACGTCCTGTGCCTCAGATCTCACTGTTAAAGTGAGAGAACTGAGACTTAGCCCAGGACTCTTTGTCTCCAAATCTAATGTACTTTGTGCTTTTTCTTTTAGAAATTGAGATTCGTAAGTGATGCGTGAATATAGGCTTTGGATTCTCCCTAGGCAGATGAGATAGGTGCTTAAGGCATCCACAAAATAGAGGCACAGACAAACTTGGGGGAAAAAATTAGGATTTTGACACTGAATCAAAAAAGGCATTGATGTAGTTATTATAGAAAAATTAGAATTGTGTTGGACTTTTATTTTTTGTATTTTCTTAAATTAGCTATGGAGGTGGAGTACGTCATACTCTTTGTGGCGTTTAGGGTTTTTGAAGTCCTTGATTATCTCTGATAAATACATGTTCACTGTAAAACATTAAAGGAAAACAGAAGTATTTAGAGCAGAGGTACCTGACAGATGGCCAGTTGAGGCCTGTCTCCTGACAGTTAGCTAGATGAGGCCTACCAAATAGACTGGTTTGGCCTGTGTACTATTTTAAATTTTCAAAATTAATTGCTACCCTTTAAAATTAGATTTTTACTTAAAAATGTATAGAGTTCTAGCTTTTTTCAAAAATGGTGGGGGTGAGAAAGGGCATGCTCTGGCATTTCTGTGTCCACATGCCTGCAGGGCAGCCTCTGTGAGGAAGTAAGCGCCGGCTGCCTCTTCAAACGCCATAGGCTCAGCCAGTGCCACGGGCCCTCCCTTCTCACTCAGCTCCAGTTGCTTCACTCACTGCTGTTCCCGCAGGCCTTCGTGTCTACAGCTCTTCACCCCTAATTATGCTTGCCCTGCTCCCTGGAGGTTGCCATAATTTAGCCCATTTCTAGGCAGTTCTGTTGTCTCTAGTTATTCACTCTTGAAATCAACACGGTATGTGTATCTTTGTGCCCCTGTACAACTGTTTCTAGAAGCCTTCTACTTTTTCTCTCCCTCCCCCCTCAGCCCATGAGGAAAGCATCAGGGCTGGCCTTGTTTTTCCCGTGACTTTTCCCTCAGAGACGCCCCTGACTGTCTCTCTGCTCCCCAGGGTGGCTGAGGTGCTGGAAGGCAAGGGAGCTGGGAAGAAAGGCCGCTTTCAGGGCAAGGCCACCAAGATGAGCCGGCGGGCAGAGGTGCAGGCGCTGCTCCAGGACTACGTCAGCACGCAGAGCACGGAGGAGTGAGGACTCGGGTGCCTCGCTGGTCCTCCATTGACAGCGGGCCGCCTGAGACCACAGAAGGAGTCTCTTGGACAATAAAGTAGTTTGACTTGAAATGATTGTGGTACCACGTATATTTATATGACAAGTGACGAATTTATGCAGTGTATTCCAGTGTGCTTGTGCAGTCAGTATCTTTGTGAATAAACAGCTTTCTTCCTTTTTTTAAAAAATTTTATTCAAGTATAGTTGATTTTCAGTGTTGTGTTAATTTCTGCTATATTGCAGAGTGATTCAATTATACAAACTATAGGTTCTTTTTCATAGTCTTTTCCATTATGGTTTGTCACAGGACAGTGAATATAGTTCTCTATGCTACACAGTAGGACCTTGCTTTTTATCCGTTCTATATATAATCGTTTGCATCTGCTAATCCCAACCTCCCAATCCTCCGCCTTCCTCCGCCCCCATGGCAACTACAAGTCTGTTAAGTCTGTGAGTCTTAAACAGCTTTCCTGTTCGGCTCCTGTTAGGCATACCCTACCCATGAATGTTACGTTGATGAACTGTATGAATGTATCTAAATCCAGCTGCAGTCTTTCCTTGTATAGAAATGCAGCTGCCCACAGAGATATGAGTCAGGCTGGAGGCTTGGCTTAGGACTTAGACTCACATCTCCTTGTTTTCTCTTTTTTCCTAGTCTTTTGTTTCAGAATTAAAACTATCAATGACTGTAAATAGGTTGAGTCCACAAAAATATTTGTAGAAAGATGTTCTAAGTCTGCTACTGAGGCAGGAAAAGGATAGAAAGAGATACGAGGCAAAACTAACCAAGAGAAAGCTGGGGTCATTATTAATATGAGACAAATGAGACTTGAAGGGTCTAAGACTTTAAGGATCATTATTGAAGCATTATCTTGAGGTTAAGAGTATAGACTTTGGATTTTCACAGACCTGAGTAGAAATGCTGGGTTTGTGCACCTACAGGTGGTTAAACTATAGAGAAAAGCGAGAAATTGATTAAAGTCAGGACAGCATTTTTTACCTCTGGGGAGGGAGTGAAGTAGGACAGCAGAGACCCAAGGCGGGGGTGGGTGGAAGAGTGGTTTCTTGAATGCTGGCAAGATTCTGTTTTTTGACTTGGGTGGTATTTACATAGGCTTTTGCTTATTAATGGTGGCTCAGCTGGTAAAGAATCCGCCTGCAATGCAGGAGACCTGGCTTCAGTCCCTGGGTTGGGAAGATCCCCTGGAGATGGGAAAGGCTGCCCATCCGGTATTATGGCCTGGAGAATTCCATGGACAGTATAGTTGCAGAGTCAGACTTGACTGACTGATTTATACTTCACTTTGCTAAATAATTTTGCATTGTGGCCTGCATTTAATGTTTTATTCCATGGGGTTAGTTCACAATTTAAGAATACAACTAAAGAAAAAATCTGATTCTGTCATTTACTCAGGAAAGTTACCTTGCCTTTTCAACCTTCACTTTTCTCACTGGTAACATGGCAGTACATGCTCAAGAAAGCACTTGGTGGGAAAGCACTTTCCCTGGTGGTCCAGTGGTTAAGAATCCACCTGCTGACGCAGGGCACACGGGTTTGATCCCTGGTTCGGGAAGATTCTACATGCCAAGGGGCAACTAAGCCTGTGAGCACAACTTCTCAGCCATGCACTCGAGCCCATGCTCTGCAATAAGAGAAGCCAATGCAATGAGAAGCCCACTGACTGCGACCAGGGAAAGCCCGAGTGTAGCAGTGAAGATCCAGCATAGCCAGAAATGTTTTAAAAAGCACTTTATGGATTCCCAGAGATGATCTAGCAACAGGTCATTTTTGATCACCTAATGTTCTGTTCCGCTTTGCCTGCAAATCGAGAATTGATTGTCACAGTAGGAGCAGTTGGCCTTCTGCCACCCCCCGGTGAGCCGCATTCCTGGGTGGCGCTGCTGTGGATGGATTTGGATGCAGGCACCTAATGTGCTTTCCTAGTTATATGAGAGCTATGATTGAGCCCGAGGGAAGCTTCCTCTGAACCCAGCGTGCGTGTGTGCATGCTAAGTCACTTCAGCCGTGTCCAACTCTGCCACCCATGGACTGTAGCCTGCCAGGCTCCTCTGTCCTTGGGATTCTCTAGGCAAGAATACTGGAGTGGATTGCCATGCCCTCCTCCAGGGGATCTTCCCTTGAACCCAGCAACTATCAGCAAATAGCTTGCGATTAATGTCCATCTTCTGGTTCACACCACGAGTTTATTCAGGTGAAATTCCCACATGAAGAAGTTCTGCTGCTGTTTTGCTAGAGATACGGAGGCAGGGAGCACAACGTCATCGAATTTGGCTGGAAGGAACTGAGTGGTTGCCTAGTGCACTGGCTTCTAGACTTTTGTCTTTAGTTTAAACGAAGCTTTTCTTCATGAACCTTACATATAGCCCAGTTCAGAAATGGATGCTGTATTTTTTTTCTTCAGAAAGAAAGCTGTATTGATCTGGTTGGGAAAGGAAGTGGAGGCATGGAGTTTTGAAGGCACTCAGGAGGTCCCTGAGGGGTTCCTATGGAGCCATGGCACCATTTGGAAACTATTAATTGAGTGTGCATGCTAAGTTGCTTCAGTCCTGTCCAAGTCTTTGGGATCCTATGGACTGTAGCCTGCCAGGTTCCTCTGTCCATGGGAATTCTCCAGGCAAGAATACTTCCTCCAGGGGATCTTCCTGACTCAGGGATCGAACTTGCATCTCCTGTGGCTCTTGCATTGCAGGTGGATTCTTTACCACTGAGCTTAGTTCCCTAACCAGGGATCAAACCTGTGCTTCTTACCTTGGAAGCACGAGTTTTATCCACTGGACTGCAAAGTCTAACAAGAAATTTTTTGATGTGCCATTCCATGTCAAAGCATAAGCAAATCCCTCCCCCAACCACCCGTGTTTTTCCATCACAGAGCACTCAGTTATGGTATCTGTGCTGGTCCTTCAAATCAAACTTATGGTTCAATCCTGAGTCTCCTGATGAGGTTCTTTGCTTACATGTGTGTGTGATACACCTCTAGAAAGTTCAGAGTAGATTCAGCTCTGGTGGGGAATAACATTTTTCCATGTTTTAAGAGCCCCTAAGTAGAGAACGATGGTATCCAATTAGTTTTCTCCCCAAATAAAAGAAGTTAAAACAGTTTATCTGGTAAGACTGAAAGCCACAAGGCAGCCTACTTGTCAGGGACCAGAGTCTGGAGCCTGAGACTTCAGCTGGAGCCAGGAGGCAGAGGAATGGGAGAGGTAGGCTTCAGGGAAGTGGCCAGAAGGAAGAGGAATTTGATTCCTGTGGCAAAATTTGGGCATTGATGTTGCATCAGTAGGCTGCTGAGGGGCATGAAAGGCATTAAAAAAATTTTTTTTGGCCTCACTGTGTATCCTGTGGGGTCTTAATTCCCTGACCAGGGGTTGAACCCATGTACCCTGCATGGGAAGTGCGGAGTCTTAACCACTGGATCACAAGGAAAGCCCTCAAAATGTATTTTTAAAAAGTCTTTTTCCAACCCTGCCCCTGCCCAATTTTCCCTGCCAGAGACAACCACTAATTTCTTATCTATCATCTGGTAGTATTTTTTTTTAATAGATGGATATAAATCTTCCTTCTTTTGAAACACACTGTACACCCCTCTGCATCTTGCTTTTCTCAACTAAATGAGTGTGATGTTAAAAAAAACACATAGTGTAAAAGTTATGCAGTACAAAATGGAATCTTTGATGAGAGTTGGGGGAATATTATTTGCTTCACAGAAGGCTCCTTACTTTTAGAAGGACTCAGGCAGGATTCCCTTGAGCAGAGACCCAAGTGGAATCATTTTGTCTTGTTTTGCTTGGCTGTGTGGCTTGTTGGAATCCTAGTTCCCTGACCAGGGCTCGAACCCAGGGCCCCTGCAATGGAAGTGCAGAGTCCTAGCCACTGGTCCACAGGGAATTCCCAAGTGAGTTCATTTTCTTGTGTGTGTCATCTCCCTATCCCTTTACATTTCTATTTCCTTGGGGCATACTAAAAAGAGCAGTGGACTGGGGCTACCTCTGCTTGCCACCACTCAGGTGAGTTCTGATCATGTAGACTAGACCATATCATTTACTATCCATATCATTAAAAAACAACAGTTGGGCACTGTTTTTTTAAGGCATTTAAAAAAATTATTTATTTATTTGACTGTGCTGGGCCTTGGTTGCATCATGGGGCATCTTTAGTTTTGGCATTCGAACCCTTAGTAGCCACATGTGGGATCCAGTTCCCTGACCAGGGATTGAACCTGGGCCCCCTTCACTGGGAACCCAGAGCCTTAGCCACTGGACCACCAGGGAAGTCCCCAATCTTGTGTATTTCTAAGAGTGAAAGGGTTGCTCTACACATCTCTCCGGAGCCACAGTCACCAAGCAGGATGTGTGCCTGCGTGCTAAATCACTAAGTTATTTGCAACCCTATGAACTGTAATCTGCCAATCTCCTCTGCTCATGGGATTCTGTAGGCATGAATACTGGAGTGGGTTGCCATTTCCTACTCCAGGGGATCTTTCCAACCCAGGGATCAAACCCGCATCTCTGGCATCTCCTGCATTGGCAGGTGGGCTCTTCACCACTAGTGCCACCTGGGAAGCCCCCCATAAACCAGGATGGTCTCCGGCAAAACCCAGGGTGTCTGGTTTCCCTGCTGAGACTCTCTTTGACCTTCAATTTCTTGACCTGCAAGTGGGGATATAAACACTATGTCCTCAGAAAGAAATAACTCACTTAGGAAAGTGCATCAACATTTGAGCAAATTACATGAAAACACTAACTAGTTGTATGAAGGAAGGGAAAATAAAGCAGCAGTTTTGGAACCAGTGATGTCATTCATGCCTGTCAGAGGGGCCCTAATCCAACGCCCCAGGGAGAGGAACAGTTTATATTCAAGGGAAGGGATGGGTTATCTTTTGTGAGGTTCACCAGAAAATCAAGCAGAGTGAGTGTAAACATTTATTAGAGCAACATTAAAAGAGGACCAAGAGAATAAAAGGTACTAATTAGCATAAAATGTGGTAGAGTTTTAGGTACCCATACATACACATAGATGGTATATTCTGGAACATTGTTAGAATCCACTTTTTTTTTCATCTGTACCATTCTTAAAGTCTTATTAAATTTGTTACAATATTGTTTCTGTTTTATGTTTTGGTTTTTTTGGCCATGAGGCCTGTGGAATTAGCTCCCTGATCAGGGATCGAACCCACCCTGCACCCCCTGCATTGGAAGGTGAAGTCTTAACCACTGGACCATCAGGGAAGTCCCTAGAATCCATTTTTACAGCATAGAAATAATGAGAAGGGGCTCTGGGCTCAGAAGGTTTTATGACCCAAATACCCATAAATTGCTGAAGACACAGATGTTGCAGCTCACACCCAGGTGAGGGTCGCCTTTGTAATTATGTGTGCACATTTAGGTGCTGGATCAGATTTTAGTACGAAAGACAAAAGACATCAGATGAGAGCCAGACAGGGCAGGAGACAGCCTAAATGTCCTATAGCTGCACCCCACCCTTTAGTCTTGAGTGGAAACCAGAGAGTCAGCCAAGCTATGCTAGAATGCCAGGTCTTTCCCTTCATAAGAACTTAAATAAACTTCAAGGCCCTGCTGGGAAACAGGCAGCTCAACATACCCTAATGAAACACTCATGCAGAAAGCTTCTGTGTCGCCCATTCCTTTCCTGAATTGGATCCAAGCTATGACTAAAGAGCCCTTGACGGAGGGCAACTAGGGTTATTTGGGAACGAGTGATAGAGACATTTTCTTCTTCTTCTTTTTTTTTTTTTTTCCCAGAAAGGTCTGTACCTTCTGTGCAGACTACTGCTGGCAGAGTGCCTGGCTCTCAAGGTCAAGGAATAAGAGCGGGTCTTGGTAAACTGACCTGAGCCTGGGTCCAAGGGCAGAAGAGGCACTAACAGTGAGAGCCTTCTCTGTCTTCTGCTGAGCCCTTCCATGAACTCCCTGCAGAAGCCACCTGCAGCCAAGACCTCCTGTAAACATCCCTGCTCATCCTCAAACACCAACCTCAAAGCCAAGTGTTTCAGAATCAAACCTTCCCTCTGAGAAAATAAAATTCCCTCTTTCTTCCATGTCACCTGACTTGTTTTTGTTGTTGTTGTTGTTTGAAAGTGAAAGTTGCTCAGTCATGTCCGACTCTTTGCAACCCCATGGATTATACAGTCCATGAAATTCTCCAGGCCAAAATACTGGAGTGGGTAACAGTTCCCTTCTTCAGGGGATCTTCCCAACCCAGTAATCAAAGCTGGGGTCCCCCACTGCAGGAGGATTCTTTACCAGCTGAGTCACCAGGGAAGCCCAAATATACTGGAGTGGGTAGCCTATCCCTTCTCCAGGGGATCTTCCCAACCCAGGAATTGAACCAGGTTCTCCTGCATTGCAGGCGGATTCTTTACCAGCTGAGCTACCAGGGAAGCCCAACTCATTTTTTTGTTGTTGTTGTTTAATATTTATTTATTTGGTCATGCTGGGTCCTAGTTGTGGCACTCAGGATCTTTGACCTTTATTTTAGCATCTAGGATCTTTCACTTGTGACATGAGAGCTCTTGGTTGCAGCATGCGGACCTAGTTCCCTGACCAAGGGTTGAACCGGAGCCCCTCTATCTGGAGCATGGAATCCTAGCTACTGGACCCCCACGAAAGTTCCTTGTTGTTATGGTTGGTTTGGACATATAATAAACAATCCCAGAATTCATTTGTTCAAGTATTCAAGAGATACTTCCTGAGAGTGTATCGAGTGCCACACTAGTGGATAATACAGCTGTGATCACTGTTCTCAATGGCATTTTAAAGGAGAGAAGCAAACAAATGTAAAGTTATACATTCTGTTAAGACAAAGAGGAAAAGAGTAGGGTGAAGAAGAGAGAAAAATGGTGGGGAGAGAAGCAAGGAGGGTTGTAGCAGTGACAACAGAGGCTTGGGAAGAATGGAGTCTCTCCTGGGCACCAGCATCCAGGCCATTTCAACACAGCACAGCGCTTCATAGGCAAAGAAAACTAGTGTCTTTTGGTTTTGCTGGGGGGGGCTGTGCGTCTTGTGGGATCTTAGTTCCCTGACCAGGGATTGAACCCAGGCCCTCGGCCATGAAAGCACCTGTGCCCTAACCACTAGACCACCAGGGTATTCCCCAAGCTGGTTTGTTCTAAGACAACTCAGCTGGTTTCCCTTCCAACCAGACGGTCACTGCTAAGCTCCTTCTTTATATGAAATTCTGGACTTCAAACTGTCCTCAGCCCTAGAAGAAGACCGGGGTCTTAAAGGGGCTGATGGATTCGTCAGAGTCACACATACTTTGGTACCTTTTATGTGGCTGTTACAAGAAGGAGACAAAGAATAAGACATGAAGCTTGTGTTGCTCTTCATCCAAATGAGTCTCTCCCACCACTTCTAGGCCTCTTCTGGTCCCCAGGGGCTCCCCTCCCTCCCCACTAACAGAAGGTAAATGCTTTGTTACACCCCAGCAAAAAGAGGGTGATAAAAACATAGTCTGAAAAAGATCTCATGAATACAAGGAAGTTACACTTGATAAAAAAAACCCTGCTAATTGCAATTCCAAATAGTGAAAGGCCGGGAACTTCCTGGTGGTCCAGTAACTAAGACTCTGTGCTCTCAAGGGAGTGGTCTGGGGTTCAATTCCTGGTCAGGGAACTAGATCCCATATGCTGCAACTAAAGATCCTGCCTATCTCAATGAAGATCGAAGATCCCACCCAACAAAATTTTAAAAAATACATAAATATTTAAAAAATAGTGAAAGGCAGACCTCAGTGCCACTGCCTAATTTTTATTTTATTGTTGTTTAGTATTGCTTAATTACCAGTTGGTATTAAATGTATATCGTTCTGCCAGCCATGGTTCTCAGCACTTTATAAATATTACTTGTTCAATTCTCAAAACAACTCCATGAGATGATCACATTGTCATCCTCTTTAGAGATGAGGATACAAAGACTACACCTTCAGGGATCATTTCTACAGTTTGTTACTAGAAATGAGGATACAGAGGCACAGAGAGATAAGGAGCTTGCCTGAGGTCACACAGCTAGCAACTGGCATGGCACAACGTTGAACCAGCAATCTGGCTCTTGAATTCATCTACCTACCCACCATGTGGTACGGTCTCTCAGCAGCATATCTAATTAGTATATTAGTATATACTAATATATTAGTAAGTAGTTATACAAGTACTAGTGGTAAAGAACCCACCTGCCAATGCAGGAGATATATGAGACTCAGGTTCAATCCCTGGGTTGGGAAGATCCCCCTGGAGGAAAGATGGCAACCCACTCCAGTATTCTTGGTTGAAGAATCCTATGGACAGAGGAGCCTGTAGCTGACTAGGCTCCTCTGTCCATGGAGTTGCACAGAGTCAGACACGACTAAAGGGACTTAGCAGGCATGCCTATAAGTACTAGTAATATACTTTAAAGAGCATGCAAATTATATATATATAGGGCTTCCCAGGTGGCTCGTGGTAAAGAAACTGCCTGCCAGTGTAGGAGATGTAAGAGACACAGGTTCAATCCCTGGGTTGGGAAGATCCCCTGGAGGAGGGGACAGAAACCCAGTCCAGCATTTCTTACTTGGAAAATCCCAGGGACAGAGGAGCCTGGAGGGCTATGGTCCATAGGGTTGCAAAGAGTCTGACACAACTGAAGCGACTTAGCACGTATACATATATATCCAATATCTTTTATAAACTAGCATCTCTCTTATGGTTAAATAAGTGATTTCAGGACAGGGGCATTTAAGGATCTTAAGGCTGTCTGGTGCTTTTGGCAAGGAAAAAGGATCAAATAAACAAGCTATAAATAGAAGTGAAAACCTTCCATTACAATGTTGCCACGTAGCCTTTAATTTTACCTCTGTTAGGGCAGGTACATACATTATCATGCTGAAAGCCAGGAGTTTATTCTTACAGGGTCCAAGAGAGAAGCCCCTAATTCCCTACATTTAATGCTAAGCTTGTCTGTCTCCTCCTTTCTGTTACTCTGGGTTTGATTTCTATGAAGACAACATTCTATGTGTTTTACAAATGGTGCTCGAAAAAGTGTACTTGGCCTCTTTTGGCTCCTGGTGTGGGTGAGTCCAGGATTTCCATTCAGCTTTGGAAAAGACTGAAAAGCCGTCTTGCTGGAAAAGTTCCGCTGTCCCATTTTCTTTGGCTGTGTCTTTGCTGCCCGTTACCACCAAGATTAACTCATCCTGAAGTTTTGCATGAAAACTAATTTTGAATTTCTGCTCTTGTCATTTGCTTCTTCCCCAGACCAGAACCCTCTAAGCAGTCTCGGTCTCAACACCAAGGCACCGTTTCTGGAATTTGACAGCAGAGGGTGCTGTGAGCTTAGGGTTGCCCAGGCCTCCGCCAGGAAAAACATAAAGGAGGCCCCGGCTGATTCAGCCAAACTGCTCCACGTCTTGGTCCCTTGTGGCTTCTGAAGATCTTGTGTGTGGGACATGGAGCAGTCAGTTCTCAAGAAGCCAACAGGGACTAAAGAGACAAGGTGGAGGCTTCTGGAAAGGATTTGTCATTTGTGTTTTGGGGAATTTTAACCCTTCTCTGGGCTTTCCTGGTGGCTCAGATGGTAAAGAATCTGTCTGCAATGCAAGAGAACTGAGTTCGATCCCTGGGTTGGGAAGATCCCTTGGAGGAGGGCATGGCAACCCACTCCAGTATTCTTGCCTGGAGAATCCCCATAGACAGAGGAGCCTGGTGGGCTGCAGTCCATGGGGTTGCAAAAAGTCAGACACGACTGAACGACTAAGCACAGCACTGCCCTGGTCAAGCTAATGCTTGATACTTTATGCCCTTGATTCCACCAAGACCAGAGATTCTGAATAGTGCTGAATCCTAACTTAATTCAGAAAATGGCATCTGGCTCTCTGGGCTCAGCCTTAGTTGGCAATGACGAGGCTAATCACACTAAGTTCAGAGTTATCGGTAAATATGGGACTTGTTTTGATGCCTCCCTGGGAAGAATGGTGAAGAAAATCACCAGCAGCCAGCACACCAAGCACACTTGCTCCTTCTGGAGAGGAAACTGAAATGAAGGGCTGAGTTGTGGCGATGTGGCACTGTGGTTCCTGTATGAAAATGGTAGCTGTTGGTGCCTCTAAGCCCNTGACGGATGCTCTAATTTTGTGAACCGTCATTTTGGCTTTATAATAGTTGCTAACCACAAGTGTTTCCCCTGATGCACTTTGTTGTTTCTTTTTCCTTTGACTGCTTTTTATAGGCTAGTTTCACAGGATCTTTTTAGGTGATATATTCAAATTATTTACCAATTGCTATGGCGTGAGCCCTAAGCATTTTCAACAAGTATTTATTGAGTGCCTTTGTGTGCCAGGCATTATTTTAGGTGCTTGGGATACACCAGTGAACAAAACAGTTCCTGCCCTAGTAGAGGTTATCTTTTAGTAATGCAGACACATCAGAAACAATGAATCTAATCAGTAAGAGAAAATGAAAGAAAGGGAGCAGAAAAGAAGAGGATTGGGAATGCAGAGGGTGAGAACGGGGAGAGAAAAATATGGAATGGAAATTTTAAATCGGGTGGTCATGGAAGGCTTTGTTGAGAAGATGAGATTCAAGCAAAGATTCGACAGAGATGAGAGCATCAGGCAGGTGGGTATCTGAGGGTAGGGCATGGGGGCAGGGGAGGAGCTGTTGCCAAGCCCTCAGGCTGGAGTGCGCCTGATCTGCTCCAGGGACCTCAAGGAGCCACGGTGGTAGGAGTGGGGGCTGTAGGAGAAGCAGAGGAACAAGACGAGGGTCCTTTGTCCCCCACCGCCTCCCCCGGCCCGCCCCCCGACTGCCACCAACCCAGGAGGAGTGCAGTTCTTACTCTGAATGACATCCCACCCACAGAAGCATCTTAAGCACAAAGGCCCAGAGTCTGGCTTTCAATTTAAAATAATCACTTTCGGGACTTCCCTGGTGGTCCAGTGGTTAAGAATCCACCTTCCAATGCAGGGGACTCGGGTTCCATCCCTGGTCAGGGAACTGTTAGTAAGATCCTACATGCTGCAGGGCAACTAAGCCTGTGCACCTCAACTATACAAAAATCAGAGCACCGAAACTACAGAGAAGCCCCTGGAGGCCACCGTGAAGACCCTGTGCAGCTCCCGCTCCCCCCAGAATCGCTATGGTTGTTCTGATAAAAAAAAAAGACTGCAGGAGGAATGGCAAGAAGCAAGAGGGTCTGTCGGGGGGCTGATGCTATCTTCTCTGACCTGGATGACAACATCAACCCCCTGACAGACCCTCTTGCTTCTTCCCATTCCTCCTGCAGATGGGAAGAGGTGGGTTCTGGATACACTTCTAAAGTTAGAGAGCCCTTGGGATTTCCCAACTCACTGGATGTGGGAGTGAGGGAGAGAGAGGGATAAAGGGCCGCTCCTGGCCTTGAAGGATGGTGTCGATCAAAGAGGGGCTGGAGCAGAATCCTGGGGGGCCTTGCTGTGCTCTTCAGTGCTGCGACTGAGTTACAGGGGTCCCGAAGGAGGTGTCAGGACAGCAGGGGCACTTGGGGAGCTCTGGCACTAGTGTAAAGAACCCACCTGCTATTTAAAGCCTACTGTTGCAGGAAACCTAAGAGACACAGGTTCGATCCCTGGGTCGGGGAGATCCCCTGGAGGAGGGCATGGCAACCCACTCCACTGCTCTTGCTTGGAAAATCCCATGGACAGAGAAAACTGGTGGGCGTCCATAGGGTCACAAAGAGTCGGACAGGACTGAAGTGACATAGCGCACACGGATGCAAGCACAGTGTGTCTGTTCCCATGCTTCCCTGCTGACAGCAGTCCTGGATATCATGCCTAGAGTTCAGCTTTCCCCATTCTTTTCTCTTGGAAAATGAATCTAAGTAAGCTTAGATCTTAAAGTTTTATTCATGTATTTGTTTGGCTGCACCTCAAGGCATGTGGAGTCTTGTTTCCCTGACCAGGGGTTGAACCTGTGTCCCCTGCAGTGAAAGCTTATAATCTTAATCATTGGAATCCCAGGGAAGTCCCTTAAACTTTTAATTTTTTTAATTAAAAAGTAGGTTTGTAATTATCCAGCTAGACATCAGAGAGGTCTTCTGATTTTTATGGGACAGTTGACTAAGTTTAACTACCGGAAAACAAAGTATACTAAACAAAAAAGAAAAAGATTAGGGGAATTCTGAGACCTTTGGACCCCACAGTTTTCGTTCTGCTGTTTTTATTGGAAGGGCATTTTAACTCAGGAGATGTTTTCTCATGAAAGGACAAACTTTTTCAATTTTGAATTTTCCTTTAAGGTCTATTGATCCATCTTGTTGTTGTTTAGTTGCTAAGTTGTGTCCCAACTCTTTTGTGATCCTATGGACTGCAGCCCACCAGGCTCCTCTGTCCGTGGGATTTCCTAGACAAGAATACCGGAGTACAAACTTTTAAATCAGAATGATGACTTTTCATTACAACTCTGTAAGTTGAAGATAATAATTTAAAAAGCTTAACAACCCAACCTGCTCTTAATATTTCTATTAAAAAACGTTTTAGAGAAATCTCTAATGAATCTGATGAAATATTTGTCCAAAGTTCAGCAGCTCCTTCAGTTTCATTCCATACTTCTTATTTCAAAATGTTAGCAGGAGTTAACTTCTGAGTAATGAGGTTGGAGTGACTCTTATTGTCGTCTTTATAATTTCCATAGTTGCCAACACTTCTTAGGGAAACAGTCTTCTTTGTCATTCCTATGTGTGATACTTTTATAATCAGGAAGAGCCAAAACTATGATCTTTTAAGGTTGAGTTAAAATACCCTTTGAGAACGAACGGCAGCTTCTCAAGTGTCAACTCAGCGAAAAAGAATATTAACTAAACATTCTCCGAAACTCTCTTATGATTTTACTCCAGAAGGAGTCATTCTCTTCGATGGATCGCTGGCTTCAGGAGGCTGCTTCCAAGAAGAATGCTGCCCTGGCCAGTGAGTCTGGGTGCACGTGTGTGGGTGTGTATTTCCTGCTGTTCGTGGTAAAAGGACAGGCTGGTCAACAAGAACAAAGAGACCAAGCCAATGGATATGACTGTCCACAAAGAGATGGCATGATTGGTAGCTGCCAAGGAATATGAGAAACAAAAAAAGAGAAGGAAGTACGATTATGTTGTGGGTGAAGGAATCAAACTTTAAGCAGAAACACTGTAGGTAAAATAAAAGATTTTGCATTAGAAAAAAATGTAATTTTAATTGGAAAAATCATTGTGAAGTCATGACCTTTAACAGAAATATGTTTTTCTGACTGCAGTCCCTTAAGAGGTGCACTTCTGCCAACCCCTGACTCTCACTGAAATGACCTGAAACTTCTTGAAGGATGACTGCATCTTGGAGTAAGGAAAACTAGGATAGGGCTAGAAAACAAAGGTTTCAGACAGGTAATGGTAGAAGGATAAGGAAGCCACTGACTAAAATGCAACAGTTTTGACATCAAAAAAGAAAAAAACAATTATGATTGACTGAAATGAGTTGACAGAGGATGGGATGGCTGGATGGCATCACCGACTCGATGGACGTGAGTATGAGTGTCCTCCGGGAGATGGTGATGGACAGGGAGGCCTGGTGTGCTGCGATTCATGGGGTCGCAAAGAGTCGGACATGACTGAGCGACTGAAATGAACTGAACTGAAATGAGTTGAATGTGTGAAAGTCTCAAGACAAAGAAGTTGACATATAATTTCTTAAAAGGATAAATATACCAGAATATGTTAGCTTTAATTAATAGAGGAGTGTCAACAAATATGGATTTTTAAAATTAAATTAGTAGGCTTATATATTTTTTACTGTGTAGTTAGCAAAGTGTGACCACAAGAAATTAATGGGAGATAGATAGTTCTGGAAAAAGGTAGAAATTGTACCAAGAACAGGAAAGATGGATCAAGATCAGTGGTTACACACAATAAGTAGAAATTATATGTGTGGAGATTTCAGAATGGATCAACCCCAAAGTTTTCTAAGATGAAGAATTACCCAAATATTCTGCTGGGGAAACCTCCAAAACTCATTGTTAGTCATAATGAGATGTGATAAAGCACACATACATTTTTAATACTTGAAACAGACCCAGTCAATACTACTCATACATTCATATGATGAGACAGTAGGATTTGGCTCAGTAAAATTGTAGAATGTACTATTATGGTGAGAGACGCCAGACTCCAAGGGATGAATTTGTACAATCTATTGATGTAACAAGTCAAGTTTAAATAGAAAAGAGGAGCTTGGGTTGGATAGAACAACCATGAATATATATATGGATAATATCCTGGTCCAGAATCAAGTGATTTACAATGCTGGTCAGAGATAGAAGTATTTTTTCTCTTGGTTCTGAAAAATACCTTGCGAAGATATAGGGGGGAAAAAACTGCTGTGAACCTAGGAGAGTGTCAGATAATCCTGGACAGGGAACACAAGGAAGTAATAAAAATATAGATAGCGATGAGGAAGGTGAACATCTTCATCCATAGTATTAAGACATGTAACCACTGAAGTGAAGTCGCTCAGTCGTGTCCAACTCTTTGCAACCCCATGGACTGTAGCCTACCAGGCTTCTCTGTCCATGGGATTCTCTAGGCAAGAATACTGGAGAGAGTTACCATTTCCTTCTCCAGGGAATCTTCCCGACCCAGGGATCGAACCTGGGTCTCCCACATCAGAGGCAGATGCTTTAACCTCTGAGCCACCAGGGAAGCCCAACCACTGAAGAGCAACTATCTAATGAGTTCTGTTATCACTGGGTGTTTGTGGATGTTTTTTCTGCTTTTATGATGTTCAAAGCATCCTAAGGGGGACAGGGAACTGGAATGTCACAGAGGTTGAGGCAAGAGGTCACCACCAAGAAGTCTGTGACCTTCAACAAAAAGATCCCGTCCTACCTGAAAGCCTCAGGGTTAAACAGGATTCAGTGCACACTCTGTCTCGCCCTGGGATCTTTGGGACTCAGTCTATCTTGAAAAACAGCAGCAAGTTTCTTAATCATGACTTCCTTGTCATCAGCTGCTTCAAGAGTTTGTTCTCCGCTTACTGGGAAGTAAACCTCTCCTGGGAATCCAGAGGCCAGAGTTTCTCCATCGTCTAACTGGTCCTTTGGGTTTTCAGCCTCTTTCTAATTTTCAGTTGGGAGCCTAAGAATGTCTTCTTGGTTGAGTCATTTGTGGCACTTGAAGCTACTTAAATCTATAATTTGTTAGCTTTTTTTTTTCAACTATTTTCCCAGCAAATAGCTGTCTATTTTTCATCTATCAGTCAACAGACTTTCAGAGGTCTTCTCCTGAAGTCACTTTCTGTGGTGTTCCGAGCAGGTGCAAACTGTCCTCACGGGGGTTAGAGTCTAGTGGAGAAGACAGATGTGGCTCAATAAGCCACATGGACACTAGCTAGAGAGGAAGGGTAAAGGGGGGGCTAGGCATGGGATTAACAGGGCCTCTTGATCTAGGCTTGGGGTGAGGGGTGCTTTCCTTGAGAAAGTGATATCGAAGGGGAGGAATTTTCTGTGTGAAGTGGAGGAAGAGTGTTTTGAGAAGAATGCTATGCAAAAGCCAGGAAGAACCAGGCTGTAGTGCATAGACCCGGAGGAAGGTGGGTTCTGGACCCAGTTTCAATGTGTGTATGTGGGTGTTTCCCCAAACATCCAACAAGTAATTATTGGGACACAGCCTGGGTGTCCTACAACTCAATTCAATTCTGACGCCGTCTACCTGGAGTTTGAGGTAAGGGCTCAGTTCTACAAGATTGTCCTCCCCTTAACTCTCCATTCAGAGGCCAGTTTTCTCTTGGGGAGTGGGGAGGGAGGCTGAGCTTCATGGCTTCCCCAGAGGCCA
>SJYQ01104328.1:3004-40150 GCA_006410935.1 Redunca redunca
ATATACCTTTCAAAGATTTTTTCAACATTGGAAAAAATCATCTTAAAAATCACAACTGTTAAAAAATAAACAGAAAGTATGATATAGTAAAAGTAAGAGGAGGTTAGCCTGACCAGCTTACCAGATGTTAAAATCAATATAATTAAAACTATGAGCTGTTGGTATGAGGCTGTGTGACCATATCAGTGAAACAAAATAGAGATCACCCCGTACCAAGCGATAGTATCTTAATACAGTTAGAAGGGAGAGAGGTTATTTAATCAGTGGTGCTGGCAAATTGCCCTTTTTCCTTGGAACTCCAAATCACAGCATGAAACAAACAAAATCGGATTGATCAAAGACTTAAATGTAAAAAGAATAAAAATATTAGAAGAAAACTTGAGACTTTATTTGAAACTCTGTGTCTGAAAAGGCTTACTACCAAGACAGGAAATGGATTTTTTACAACTTGCTATTAAAAAACCAGAAAAGAAAGAGGTGAGAAAGTATACAGTGAAGCAGGGTTTTTCAAAATTGACGCTATTGACATTGTGGACTGGATTCATCTTTGTTATGGGGCTCTATCTTGTCCAGTATAATATTTTTAGCAGCATCACTGGCCTCTACCCAGAGGATGCCAATAGCACTTCCCACACTTCCTGTAGGTCATAACAATTGAAAATATCTCCAATCATTGCCAAATGTGCATCACTGTGATAAATACATGTCACAGGATGTTAGCTAATCCCCAAAAGAAAGCAGTAGCTTGCCTGATAGTTTTCAGCTGGCTCAGATGGACTATCACAATATAAACGTGAGACCTGACCTGAGAAGAGATGCAGTAAGATGCACATAACATAATCTTATTTTTGTATCAGAAAGAAAAACAAAAAAGATTGTGTCTGCATGTGTGTTATTTTCATCTCTTATATTTATATGTTTCCAAGATAGAAACAAACTATTTTAAAAACAAACTTTGTTTTTAAAAGAACATAATATGAAATAAGTTAAAGTTTGGGATATTTTTTGAAGTTCAAAAATAGGAGGTTTTTTTTTTAAGTTCAATTCAGAATAATAAGTACACCAAGAAAAAGCTAATAATAACATACTAGCTGCATTCTTTAATCAGTTTTTGACACTAAATAACCATCTATATTTGGGAATGAATATTTTATGTCCTAGGATGTTCACAACAGTCCTAATTCCAATAAATTGCTTTTTTTTCAAATAAGGGATATTTAACTACTGAGTGTTTTGACACTTTAAAAATATTTTATAAATAAATTCACCATATATAAAAACATATCATTTATCAAATCATGATCCCTACTTTGAACTAGAAATAATTATTACCTGAAATTACTTAGTCCTATAGGAAGACATCACAACAGGCATCAAAACATTTGCTAGCATTTGTGATCAAAAGATGTTCTTAAATTGAATGATTGCTTACACTTGCCAACATGTTTATGGAGTCTATCATATATCATGATTTTCTCAGATAATCTCAATTTTCAAATGAAAAAATGGAAATTAATAAAGGTTAAATAGCTTGCCCAAGAACACATACTTAATAAATAGAGAGATTATGATTGCAACCAAATTCTGTTTGATTCTAATGTATAAATTATTTTGTTAAACCAAATACAGGACAACAAGCATTTTTGTTCTCACCTTATAGGGAAGAAATGCATGTTTAGTCACTCAGTTGTGTCTGAGTCTTTGCAACTCCATGGACTCTAGCCCACCAATCTCCTCTGTCCATGGGATTCTACAGATGAGAATACTGGAGTCGGTAGCCATTCCCTCCTCCAAGGGATCTTCCCTACCCAGGGATCGAACTCTGGTCTCCTGCATTGCAGGAGGATTCTTCTCCATCCGAGCCACCAGGGAAGCCCAGGAATGAAGTAAGATCCAAAAAATTGAAAGCCTCAATAGGTTTCTGGAACCGCTAGCTGTAGTGAATATTTGCAGGCTGATTCCCAGCATTCATTCTTACATTCCATCTTCTCAAACGCTACTAATCACTTTTGGGGAAGTATGTTGGTTTCTAATTACTGCCTCTAAAGAATGAATACTCCATAAATGCAATGAGAACCGTATCAGCAGTTGGCAGAACCTAATTTCAGAACTCCGGAAATTAAACAGAAGGTTTGCAATAATCCAAGGAGCACAATTTCAAGAAAGAGGGCCGAATCTTAATGAGAACAGCGAGTTTATGGCCTCTGAACTTGCTTTGTTCCCACTACCCTCATCCGAGTTCCACCATAGCCTTGAAACCAGCAGACTCACCATGTGGTAGATAAGAAAGCCAAAAGACTAAGATTAGCAGATGCTGGAAGGGGAGGAATTATTTTGAAGTTTCCTCAAAAGTCTAATTCCCAGAGAATTGTCACTATTTTATATTCTGGAATAGCCCCATTCACAGGACTCATCTGTATTTGACCTAAGTTTGCTCAGTGGAAAGACCCTATCCCCAGAGAGTTTGTTAAAAGAGTGAGATGACAGTAGATAGTAACTCAAATCCACAAGAAATAAGGAACACCACTAAATGTAACTACCTCGGTAATAACGAAATACACTATATATGTTTTTTTTGTTTATTTGTTTGTACTCTCTTCTCCTGCTCTCTGATTTTAAAAGGTAACATAAAGCCATATTATAAAATTTTGTTAATAGGCTTGTAACATATAAGAAGCAATTTTCATGACAAGAATAAACATGTGCACCCATGGCTGATTCATGTTGATGTGTGGCAAAAACCACCGCAGTACTGTATAGCAATTATCCTCCAATTGAAATTAATTAATTAATTAAAAAAAAAAGAATAGCACAAAAAGTGAGGTTGGAAAAGACTAGTTTAGAGCATAGTTCTGGTATAGTATTAAAATGAAGTTATTATTAATGTGAAGACTAAGATGCTAATTATAATTCCCAGGGCAACTCCAGAGAAAATAACTTAAAAGTAGATAGTAATAGAAAAAGGGAAGTAAAAGAGAACACTAAAATTACCTATTTAATAGAAAAGTATGTGATGACATCTCAGATATGCTCTCTTCTACAAGTTTTACAGTTTTATGTTTTACATTTAGATTTGATTCATTTTGAGTTAATTTTTGTACAAAGTGTGAAGTCTATGTCAAAGTTAATTTTTCTGCCAATCAGTGTCCATTGTTCCAGTGTCATTTGGTGAAAAAAACTATTCTTCCTTGAGTATTCTGGCTCTTTCGTCAGAAGGAAATGGTCATGTTTGCATGAGTATATTTATTTTTTCTATTCTATTATTACATGAGCTTATTCCTCCACCAGTACTACGTTGTCTTAATTACTTAATTTCCTCCTACTTTTCTTGTTTTTTCAAAATGATTCCAGCATTTTAATTCCTTTCAACTCCATAACATTTTAAAATGAGTTTTTCTTTATCTACAAATGGTGACATTTTTAAAGACTTTTCCTTAAAGAATGAAGAGGGAGTATAATATACAGATGAGTTTTAATGTCTTGATGTAGAAAGTAGTGTACATTAGGGCTCTAACAAAGAGCTAGTCAACTAAAAATTAAGATCTAGTTTCATCACTTATTAGTTGCCTGACTTTGGGCAAATAATTTACTTGTTCTAATTTTCAAATTCTTTATCTGGAAAGTGAGTAGGTGGTGCTAGGCTTGTAAAAAAAACTGAGCTCCTTATATAATAGAATCAGTTTAAAAGATAGCTGTGGATTGATGGTAATCAAAAATCCCTCACAGATGAAGCTGAGGTCTGCAACACAATACAATAAGCTTGTATCTTGATGTTTATGACAATAACACGAAAATAAGCTAAATGCTGAAGAAAATAGCTTGTGATTGGAAAATAAAGAATAGCAAACTAGGCACGGAGGCAGGCAGATTATTCACTATTACTATAGAGAATATTTGCATAAGGTGACCTGCTACCTCATTTTATTAAATTGAAAATGCCAGTGATTGCAACAGCACTATCAATTTTACATTCCACTAAGAAAGAAAAAAATGCTATCAATTATAATTATAAAACATCATCTAAGTTTTTAGGTATTAAAATGTGGACAGTGTGCATCTTAAAATCGGTGAAAGAATACAATTCATTCAAGCTTTCAAACCTGTCCTAACAGAAAACCAGACAAATCAAAATCATGGTTTTGCCACATATAAGATGAATGACCCCTAGAAAGTTATTCAATCTCTCCAATCCTGAGTTTGATCATCTTCAAAAATGAGGATAATAAGAGTAAACTGCTTCAAAAAAGTGTAGAAATCAAAGTCAGTACTTTGAAAATGCTTAATGTTGTATGGAAATGTAACAAACAATAGCTTATTCACTGGTACTTTAAGAGTTGTTATTATTAGGAAAAAAACACTATTCTTGAGCCCCGGTATAGATAGAAGTTTCTCTTACTTGAAGTTGGGCTTTTTTTTTTTTTTTTTTCCTATTCCTTTATCTCTGTCAGAGCTTAGGACTTCAATGCATGCTCACTTCCTCACATTTTCTGTTTTCCAGTATCTCTCAGAAATCTAGATCTAGCCTTTAAAATACTCTGGGTAAGTACCTTAACAACTTTATACCTCCTTTCAGACTTTATTTGGAGTAATATGTAGTCCTCAGTGAATAATCAGAGTACTCTTAAATGTTTCCTTTATTGTACTTGAAACCTTCATACTAAACAGGAAGTAGCTATATAAGAAGTTCATAGAAAAATCATCTATGCTAGCATTTCCTAAACACTGCTCTTTCAACTCTTCTGACTTGCTGTAAATACAAATAAAGATTCTGGGAGCACATTGCTTTAGCTAGCTGAATGGAACTCTAGAATCTTCCTTTTCTGAAAGCTGGCCAGCTCACCTTGCTATATCGTCATGTCTAGTAACCTCTGGTTTAGGCCTCCCAGAACCTTACCTGTGAAGTCCCTTGACCACTTGAATCAGAATCACCTAGGATGATAAGAACATTTCCAGGTCAGAGTGTTAGCTTCAGAGCACGCACTATGTCAGGTAACATTTAACAGGAGGATTCCTGCATGCTGTTTTCTATTTTTCAAGGATTCTCTGTTCCTTATCAGTTCCTATTCCGAGAACGAGTAGAGCTGCGTGCAGTTCTCAGGACTGAGGTCATAGGATGAAACATGCAGTGACTCTTTTCAGCGTCAGTGACCTTGTATGTATTAGACTATCCATATTGTGGCTATTGATAAAATTTCATTCTGTGTAATAGCTGTGTGATCATCTTACTAAAGATATATAGGCCTGCATTTCTGCTAATAAAATACCCTTGCTCCATCAGAGCTTGGGTCCCCATGTCTTTCTTTCTTTCTCTCTCTCTTTTTCTTTCTTTCTCTCTCTCTCTCTCTTTCATTTTCTTATCATCGACTCCAGACCTCCAGGTTCCGGTCCATGAAAGGACCCCAACAGTACTATATTTTTATGATTGTATATGTATTATATTTTGCTTTCATATTTTTTGTATCTCCACTGGCCTGTAAGCTTCATGAGGATAGGGACTATAATTGTTTTATTCACTGATTTTCTAGCACCTTTGCTCTAAGAAGGAAAAGATGTAGAGAGGGGGTTAGAGATAGTGGCACAGATTACCCAGGAAATGTTTCTTCATAGGAAACATCTTTTTTGTGCTCATACAAAGAAATCTGTAATTTATCACCATGTAACTTACGCAATCAGATACGGTTTAAAAATATTAACTCGGGCTTCCCTGGTGGCTTAGATGGTAAAGAATCTGCCTGCAATGTGGGAGAAAGTGAAAGTCACTCAGTCGTGTCTGACTCTTTGCGACCCCATGGACTCTACAGTCCATGGAATTCCCCAGGCCAGAATACTGGAGTGGGTAGCCTTTCCCTTCTCTGGGGGGTCTTCCCAACCCTGGGATCAAAGCCAGGTCTCCCACACTGCAGGGGGAGTGGGAGGCAATGTGGGAGCATTGTGGGAGCGATGAGGGCAACGTGGGCAACGTGGGAGAAATGTGGGCAAAGTGCAGGCAATGTGGGAGACCTGGGTTCAATCCCTAGGTCAGGAAGAGCCCTTGGAGAAGGAACTGGCAACCCACTCAAGTATTCTTGCCTGGAGAATCCCATGGACAGGGGAGCCTGGTGGGATAGGGTCCACAGTGTGGGAAAGAGTTGGATATGACTGAGAAACTAACATAAAACACAATATTAAGTTAGATAAGTCTGAATGATACTTTTCTAAAAGAGACATCAAAAATTCTTTCTGTTCAGTTCAGTTCAGTCGCTCAGTCGTGTCTGACTCTTTGTGACCCCATGAATCTCAGCACGCCAGGCTTCCCTGTCCATCACCAACTCCCGGAGTTCATTCAGACTCAAGTCCATCGAGTCAGTGATACCATCCAGCAATCTCATCCTCTGTCATCCCCTTCTCCTCCTACCCCCAATCCCTCCCAGCATCAGAGTCTTTTAAATGAGTCAACACTTCGCATGAGGTGGCCAAAGTATTGGCGTTTCAGCTTCAGCATCATTCCCTCCAAAGAAATCCCAGGGCTGATCTCCTTCAGAATGGACTGGTTGGATCTCCTTGCAGTCCAAGGGACTCTCAAGAGTCTTCTCCAACACCACAGTTCAAAAGCATCAATTCTTCGGCACTCAGCTTTCTTCACAGTCCCACTCTCACATCCAAACATGACGACTGGAAAAACCATAGCCTTGACTAGATGGACCTTTGCTGGCAAAGTAATGTCTCTGCTTTCAAATATGCTATCTAGGTTGGTCATAACTTTCCTTCCAAGGAGTAAGTGTCTTTTAATTTCATGGCTGCAGTCACTATCTGCAGTGATTTTGAAGCCCCCCAAAATAAAGTCTGATACTGTTTCCACTGTTTCCCCATCTATTTCCCATGAAGTGACGGGACCAGATGCCATGGTCTTTGTTTTCGGAATGTTGAGCTTTAAGCGAAATTTTTCACTCTCCACTTTCACTTTCCTCAAGAGGCTCTTTAGTTCCCTTTCACTTTCTGCCATAAGAGTGGTGTCATCTGCATATCTGAGGTGATTGATATTTCTCCCGGCAATCTTGATTCCAGCTTGTGTTTCTTCCAGCCCAGCGTTTCTCATGATGTACTCTGCATAGAAGTTAAATAAGCAGGGTGACAATATACAGCCTTGATGTTCTCCTTTTCCTATTTGGAACCAGTCTGTTGTTCCATGTCCAGTTCTAACTGTTGCTTCCTGATTTGCATACAGATTTCTCAAGAGGCAGGTCAGGTGGTCTGGTATTCCCATCACTTTCAGAATTTTCCACAGTTTATTGTGATCCACACAGTCAAAGGCTTTGGCATAGTCAATAAAACAGAAATAGATGTTTTTCTGGAACTCTCTTGCTTTTTCAATGATCCAGCAGATGTTGGCAGTTTGATCTCTGGTTCCTCTGCCTTTTTTAAAACCAGCTTGAACATCTGAAAGTTCACGGTTCATGTATTGCTGAAGCCTGGCTTGAAGAACTTTGAGCATTACTTTATTAGCGTGTGAGATGAGTGCAATTGTGAGGTAGTCTGAGCATTCTTTGGCATTGCCTTTCTTTGGAATTGAAATGAAAACTGACCTTTTGCAGTCCTGTGGCTACTGCTGAGTTTTCCAAATTTGCTGGCATATTGAGTGCAGCACTTTCACAGCATCATCTTTCAAGATTTGAAAGAGCTCAACTGGAATTCCATCACCTCCACTAGCTTTGTTCATAGTGATGCTTTCTAAGGCCCACTTGACTTCACATTCCAGGATGTCTGGCTCTAGGTGAGTGATCACACCATCATAATTATCTTGGTCATGGAGATCTTTTTTGTATAGTTCTTCTGTGTATTCTTGCCACCTCTTCTTAATATATTCTGCTGCTGTTAGGTCCATACCATTTCTGTCGTTTATTGAGCCCATCTTTGCATGAAATGTTCCCTTGGTGTCTCTAATTATCTTGAGGTGATCTCTAGTCTTTCCCATTCTATTGTTTCCCTCTATTTCTTTGCATTGATCGCTGAGGAAAGCTTTCTTATCTCTTCTTGCTCTTCTTTGGAACTCTGCATTCAGATGCTTATATCTTTCCTTTTTTCCTTTGCTTTTCGCTTCTCTTCTTTTCACAGCTATTTGTAAGGCCTCCCCAGACAGCCATTTTTCTTTTTGTGCATTTCTTTTCCATAGTGATGGTATTGATCCCAATCTCCTGTACAATGTCATGAACCTCCATCCATAGTTCATCAGGCACTCTATCTGTCAGATCTATTACCTTGAATCTGTTTGTCACTTCCACTGTATAATCATAAGGGATTTGATTTAGCTCATTCCTGAATGGTCTAGTGGTTTTCCCTGCTTTCTTCAATTTGAATCTGAATTTGGTAATAAGGAGTTCATGATCTGAGCCACAGTCAGCTCCTGGTCTTGTTTTTGTTGACTGTATAGAGCTTCTCCATTTTTGGCTACAAAGAATATAATCAATCTGATTTTGGTGTTGACCATCTGATGATGTCCATGTGTAGCATCTTCTCTTGTGTTGTTGGAACAGTGTCTTTGCTACCAGTGCATTTTCTTGGCAAAACTCTATTAGTCTTTTCCCTGCTTCATTCTGTATTCCAAAGCCAAATCTGCTTGTTACTCCAGGTGTTTCTTGACTTCCTATTTTTGCATTCCAGTCCCCTATAATGAAAAGGACATCTTTCTGGGGTTTTAGTTCTAAAAGGTCTTGTAGGTCTTCATAGAACTGTTCAACTTCAGCTTCTTCAGCATTACTGGTTGCGGCATAGACTTGCATTACTGTGGTATTGAATGGTTTGCCTTGGAAATGAACAGAGATCATTCTGTCATTTTTGAGATTGCATCCAAGTATTGCATTTCGGACTCTTTTGTTGACCATGATGGCTACTCCATTTCTTCTAAGGGATTCCTGCCTGCAGTAGTAGATACAACGGTCATCTGAGTTAAATTCACCCATTCCAGTTCATTTTAGTTCGCTGATTCCTAGAATGGCGATGTTCACTCTTGCCATCTCCTGTTTGACCACTTCCAATTTGCCTTGATCCATGGACCTGACATTCCAGGTTCCTATGCAATATTGCTGTTTACAGCATCGGATCTTGCTTCTATCACCAGTCACATCCACAACTAGGTATTGTTTTTGCTTTGGCTCCATCCCTTCACTCTTTCTGGAGTTATTTCTCCACTGATCTCCAGTAGCATATTGGGCACCTACTGACCTGGGGAGTTCCTCTTTCAGTATCCTATCATTTTGCCTTTTCATACTGTTCATGGTGTTCTCAAGACAAGAATACTGAAGTGGTTTTCCATTCCCTTCTCCAGTGGACCACATTGTGTCAGACCTCTCCACCATGCTCACCCATCTTGGGTGGCGCCACAGGGCATGGCTTAGTTTCATTGAGTTAGACAAGGCTGTGGTCCTAATGTGATTAGGTTGACTATTTTTCTGTGGTTATGGTTTCAGTGTTTCTGCCCTCTTGCACCACCTACCATCTTACTTGGGTTTCTCTTACCATGGACATGGGGTATCTCTTCACGGCTGCTCCAGCAAAGCACAGCTGCAGCTTCTTACCTTGGAGGAGGGGTATCTCCTCACCGCCACCCCTTCCAACTTTGAATGTAGAATAGCTCCTCTAGTAAAACTTCTTTACTGTTTACTAATTATTCCTCATGATAATACAGCTTAGCAGTTAAGGCAATTCGTTTAAAATTAGAACTGAGTACATTTTGGTCACTACCACTTGCCAGCTGTGACCTTCAAAATTTTTTTAAGCTATCTAATCCTGAGTTTGATGGTGGTTGTGGTTTAGTCACATAGTCTTTAAAAAAGACATATAGGATAAAAATCACACGATCATCTCAATGGATGCAGAAAAAGCATTTGACAAAATTCAACACCTATTCATAATAAAAACTAGTGACAAAGTTGGTATAGAAGGAACATATTTCAACATAATAAAGGTCATTTATGAGCTCATAAAAGGTCATTTACAAGATCATAGCTAACATTATACTCAATGGTGAAAAATGGAAAGGTTTTCCTTTAAAATTAGGGAAAAGACAAGGATGCCCACTCTCATCATTTCTATTTGACATAATATTGGTCATAGTCATAGCCATAGCAATCAGACAAAAAAAAAGAAAAAAGAAAATAAATAAAAGGCATAAAAATTGGTAGCAAAAAGGTAAAACTGTTGCTATTTGCAGATAACATGATACTATATATAGAAAACCCTAAAGTTTCCACCGAAAAACCTGTTAGAATTAATAAGTGGATTCAGCAAGGATATTACTCAGCCATAACAAACAATAAGATTTTGCAAAAACATGGATGAAACTGGAGCCTGTTTTGCTGAGTGAAGTAAGTCAGAGAAAAGTAAATATTGTATATCATTACTTATATGTGGAATCTAAAAAATAAAACAAATAAGTTAATATACTAAAACAGAAACAGATTCCTAGACACAGACAACAAACTAGTGGTTACCAGTGGGGAGAGAAGTCAGGGGAGGAGCGAGATAGAGGAAAGAGATTAAGAGGTATGAATTACTAGGTATAAAATAAATTAAATAAAAGAATGTAATATATACAACAGGGAATATAATCAATTATTTATAATAACTTTAAATGGATTCTTATCTATAAAAACATCAAATNATATTATAAATCAACTATATTCAATTTTTTAAAAGTTAAAAAGAACAGTAAATGATAATTCATAAGGCTGCTTTAAAGAATCAAATAAAATAATACCTAAAAAGAAGTAAACATAATATCTAGTACATGATCAGCTCTCAAATGTTATCTTGTATGATTATCCATCTTGTAAATTAATATATTTAATAATGCTGAATATCTTAATTTAAATATCAGCATTACTCATTCTAATTGCCATCTCACATGCAATTGAGTGGTGGTGAAATTTCTTGGAAAAGAGTTAAAAATGTCAAGAAATTTTTTTGAGATCAATTTTTTCATAGTTTATCTTTTGAACTGGTTTTCTTTGTGTACATACTATTGACAGTAGAAAATTCAAAATCACTAGCAACGTTTTTTTTGGCCTGGGAAACAGATTTAGCCAATCTGATAAATTATTGCAGTTATAAATAATATGTGTGCTACTGGGTAAAGACAAAGAGAAAAAGAAAACCAAAGAAAGAAATGAAAAACAGTTAAAGGCACCAAAGACTCACTCGTGTCAGAATATATTATGAGATATTGTGGATTTGTTGTTGGGAAAATGAGCTCTGTTTGCAGAAGACATTGTCACAGCAGGTCCCTGCAGAGGAAATAATAACAGAAGCTTCACATTCTCATTTTATGATACACTAAGTGGAATGAAACTCAAATAAGTGACCCCAAATGTGCTCATTCCTCTATAAAGTAGTGCTTTTTAAATTCAAGAGCTTGTGTTTTGGGAATCAGCTACTGTGGAATATATTACCAGTCAGTATTGATAAAATTATCCAAAAATTCAGTTCAGTTCAGTTCAGTCGTTCAGTCATGTCCGACTCTGCGACCCCATGAATCGCAGCACGCCAGGCCTCCCTGTCCATCACCATCTCCCGGAGTTCACTCAGACTCACGTCCATCGTGTCCGGGATGCCATCCAACCATCTCATCCTGGGTCGTCCCCTTCTCCTCCTGCCCCCGATCCCTCCCAGCGTCAGAGTCTTTTCCAATGAGTCAACTTTCGCATCAGGTGGCCAAAGTACTGGAGCTTCAGCTTCAGCATCATTCCTTCCAAAGAAATCCCAGGATTGATCTCATTCAGAATGGACTGGTTGGATTGCCTTGCAGTCCAAGGGACTCTCAAGAGTCTTCTCCAACACCACAGTTCAAACACATCAATTCTTTGGTGCTCAGCCTTCTTCACAGTCCAACTCTCACATCCATACATGACCACAGGAAAAACCATAGCCTTGACTAGATGGACCTTAGTCGGCAAGGTAATATCTCTGCTTTTGAATATGCTGTCTAGGTTGGTCATAACTTTTCTTCTAAGGAGTAAGCGTCTTTTAATTTCATGGCTACAGTCACCATCTGCAGTGATTTTGGAGCCCAATTCTCTTCATAACCGCATAAATCCAAAAATTAATAGCTAATAAATGTTTACCGTTTATCCAATATGATGGATCCAACTATTCACCAAGTCTCTTATTTTGATTAACCTAACATCCTCTAAGTAGGAATAGTTTCACGAAGTTGAAACTGGTTGGCTATGTTGTCATGTAAAAGCAGCAGTTTGGCTTCTATCTCATTGTGGTAAATTGTACACTAACCACTTCCAGTGAATCACACTTTCAAATATTCATAATTTTCAATGGTCCCCACTTGACACTGGGCTTAGCCATCTGACTTGCTTTACCATGGGGATCTCAGCAAATGTAACACAAGCAGAGGCTTAAGTACTTACTCATGCAACCTCCCCTCTTGGAATGCTACCTCTATCATGTGATACAGGGACCAGTCTCCAGTCAGTACTAGAGGTGAGTGCACCTGCGTGAGTGAACCACTGGAAACCAACAGAAAAGCAACCCATCAAAACCACAGGAACGTAAAGAATGGTTAAATTATTATATTAACTCACTACATTGTGGAGTTATTTGTTGGCAGCAATACATTATTGTATTAAGAATTTAGTACTAGAAGTGATAGACAAAACTCAGAACATGTGGCATTACTTTTGAGACTGGGCAGTGGGCAGAGAGTCTCCAAAGGCACCAAGGAAACAGTGTGGGTTGACTGAACCATAGGAATCCAGTGCTCAAGACTGGAAGCATGGTGAGCTGTATTGTTGTAGTAGCAAAGCAATTAGTAAATTTGTTATCCACGGTAACTTTAAAGTATAACGTATTCCTGGGAATTCCCTGGTGATTCAGTGGTTAGGACTCCAAGTTTTCACTGCTGAGGGTGTGGGTGCAATCCCTGGTCAGGGAACTAAGATCCTACAAGCCAGTTGTGTGGTACAGCCACAAAAGAAAGAAAGAAAGAAATATATATATATAATATTTCTAATGAACCTGAGGATTTAGGTGGTTGATTTCCAAGGTGAATGCTGGAATTGTCCATTACCTTCTTTTAGCAATATGTGTTAAAGGGAGAGAGAAGGAATCCCGAGAAAGAACTGCTTAGTACATGAACAGAATTTGGTGTGCCATTTTAACTAAATTTTAAGCATGGGGCTAAATGAATGCATTTAATTCTTTCCCCAAATTTTCCTGAGGTCAGGTTTGTGCTCAGGAGTCATTAAGTACTTTTTTCCACTCCACCAGAACAAATACCAAATAAGTCTCTATCATCAGTATACCTTTTTGTGGTGTATTTTAGGCTTGGGTGGGGTGGGGTGGTGTTTGTTTATTTGGTTGGTTTTTTTGGGTTTTCTCAATGACAATATCACCTTTATGGATCCTGACATTGTAAAGAGATTTTCCCATGTAACTTCCATCCAAAATATCGTTTGTCTCTCCCCCACAGAGGATGCATAGATATTTCCAGAGTGAATTCTACTTTAGTGGTATTCACCCTTCTGGATTCACAGCTTTTCCATGTATGTTACCTCTAAGATTTTTCTATTGTGTTCTCATTCACTCATCTGTGAATAGATACAGGGAAGGATCACTTTGGCAGGACCTGAACACTGTATAATTTGGAGGACATTTGTTAAGAAAAAGAATGCCAAAGAAAATCTACAAGTTTCCTCAGGCCTTAGAATGGGCCTTGAAACTTAAGCTTCAATAAACTTTATGATAAATCTCCCTCCAGTTTACATTTCTTAAATATTTTATTTATAAATTTTAGGTTACGTATGAAAAGAATTTCTGGAGACATCTAATGTATTGTGTCACTGGAAATAGAAGTATAGTTACTGCTCAGTAGGTACTTTCTCTGTTTGATTATAGTTCCATGAACACAGCAGCAGGGACTTTCTAGTTCCCTGTGCCCTCAACACTGGGTGCTCAGTAAATGTTTGATAAATGAATGTTTGACTTGGCAATACATTGAATTTACTTTATTGGTCAGATATCTTTATGTAAAAACATGAAATGGAACTCAAGAGTATAGAATTAAATAAGAAAATGTAAAAATTAATTAATTCAATAACCCAACAGCAGATTACACCAGCTATAAAGCCGACAGAGTGGAATCAAAAGGCAATTCTTTTGAAATCAGATTGTTCTAAAGAAGTCACACTCAAATTCTTGGAACAATGAAACTGGTAAATAATATACTCCCTCAACCTTTTCAAGCCAAATTTTTCCCATGTTATAAGATTGGGAACTCTTGACAGTCAGTGAAAATATACAGAGTTGTTTTGCAGAGGAAAATAGGCCTCTGTACATGCCTCCCACCCACATCCATAGCAAAGCGAGCTGTTTAGGTAAGAATATTAATCTTAGAATATTAATTCTAAGAATTAAAGAATATTGATATTAGAATATTAATCTTTTAGAATTATAGAAGGATGACAATTTTGCCCCTTAACATCTGATGGCTAAAGCTGTCAGGGCACTTGTTAAAGATGACCTTAAAATATGTGTGTGTGCTCAGTCATGTCCAGCTCTTTGCAGTCCCACGGACTATAGCCTACCAGGCTCCTCTGTCCCTGGAATTTTCCAGGCAAGAATACTGGAGTGGGTTGCCATTGCCACCGTAAAATATAGATACAAGAGAATAACAGTTTCCTGAGATGGCAAGTCTTCATTCATCTGGATTTGGTAAATTCTGTCTCTGCAATAAATTAGACATGGGTCAGATGAAGCAATAGCTTAGCATCCCATAGAAATGTCTTGACCGAGTTATTTGCTATTCTTTCCTCTGATTTAATACTGTGCCTCCACCTTTGTAAGAGGTCAAACAAAAACTCTTTATCTGAAAAGTGTTTTTATTCCTTTGGTGCAAACAAAAATGAAGATATTATCAACTGACAAGGCTGCTCATTATACATAAATCTCCATGATATATCTCTCACTAAATTTCTTTCCAAGAAATAATTTGCCCCTGCAGAGGAATTTATAAGCCTTTGATATCAGACATGAATATTACTTAGCTTGGTATGTTTCTTTCTTTCTTTCTTTTTGTTTTTTGCAATAACTGCCAAGAAAATAAGCCAAATTTTGTGCCCAGCAGTAGTAATGAGGTCATCTGAGAAATCTGGTGACATAAAGTCCTTATGTTTCTCTAAGCTTGTCTCTCTTCTTGAATTTAACATAATTTAAAACTGTATATTTCACGTCTAAATCATTTGAAAGTAGCTGAGGTTGGGATAAGAAAATAAATAATATACATTCTAAAGAACTATATTTGTCATCGTTATAGCCATTGTCTTCTGTATATAAAATAGATGAAATATGACATATCAGTTAAAATTATCCTACCAGGTACCTCCATCCAAGGGACTTTCCAGGCAAGAATACTGGAGTGGGTTGCCATTTCCTTCTCCAGGAGATCTTCCTGACCCAGGGACTGAACCTGGGTCTCCTGAATTGTAGGCAGACATCTTACCATTGAGCCACCAGGGAAGTCATAACATTTTCCTAGTGTAAATTTACTATACACCTCAAATATTTATATAAACATTATTCATTAATCCATTCTTTCATAAATAATGAGTTTCTACAAACAGGACTGTTTAAAGAAGGATGTGCCAGGTATTGTTGGGGGAAATTATAAAAGAACTATTCAATCCCTTAAACTAAAAATCTAGTCAGAGAAATGGGAATCTAAAATTTAGGTAACACCAAAGGCATATAACTATCAGTCAAAGGTCCAGCATGTTCTAGGAAATGAACACAATAATTTGATCAGCTCTCTGTGGGGTCATTATTGCCTAGTCCCCATGGAAATGTACACCTGACATTTATACCTGACATACCTGGGATTTATCCTCCAATCATTAAATTACACGTTTAGCTGTTTGTGGCTTTATCTTTGCAGTATAGTTTAGAATTGTTCTAATGATAGAGCCTGTTAGGCCTACATTTCTAGCCTTATTAACCTGGCTTGAATTAAAAGCTTATCTGGAAGAAAATAAAATATCAGTTGTAAAAAGACAGACAGACCCTAGCAGAATAAACAAACCAAATGGATTGGCAAGTGGCCTCTCAAACTGAGGAAAGCAGGATATGAGTCACTGACTCTCAACGAGGGAGAATCCAGATGGACTAGTGTTTATTCTACCATACAGTGCTTGAATCGGGGTTATAACAAAGGAGCTCAATAGCAGGCAGCATATAATGCAACATGCCTATGTGTAACAGGATATGATGATATTGTACTGTCATTTATTAGTTTGCATCCACGTCTCTCCCTGCTAGATAAGGAGGGAAGAATTTTCCCTAGTCTTGCTCAGCCTAGGATCCCTAATGCATAGAACAGTGAAAGACACACGCTAGATAAATGCTGTCGATGGAAAGAGTTAAATACTAAATGATTGATACAAAGAGTAAACTATGCAGAAGTCTAGAAGAAAAGAGAGTCCTACTCTCTTGGAGTGTTGTCTTCGGTTAGATTTCTCCCCATCTAGACAAGGATTCAAGAGTAAATAGTGCCTTTGGGAGGTGATCACAGGTAACACTGGGAAGGAAGCAGAAACCTGAGATAGGGAAGAGAGGGAAGCCAAGAAGAGGTATGTTATCTAGAAGGTTCCCATGGCCAGTTACCAGTGTGATCTGTGATCAGCTGGGAGCTTTAAGAGACACTAGACTATAACTCGGAATTTTCCCTCTTGAGCAGTAAGAAAAATAGAGTGTTTATCCTCCAACTTCCATCTAACTTTGGCTAAGGATGGATGCTGAGAATATTAACTATAGCCTCCTCCATTCCTGTTCTGTAGCCTCTGCAGAGAACTGATGTTTCTTGAACTAGGATGCAGTAGGCAGGCATTGCAATAAAGAGTGCAGAGGAGATACTGGTGGGGCAGCAATAGTATCTACTAAAAAAGCATTATTGAAATAGAAGAATTAAAAGCAGCACTGTGCAGTTGAAAAATGAATAGGATTCAAATTGACAAAAGATGAATCAAGCTAGAGACATAGAACAAGTAAGGCATATTTGTGAAACCAAAGAAAAAAACCAAACCTAGTGAATTGGAGGATTAGTGAGAATTAGTTTTAAAAGTCCATTGGTTCCAAATCACAAGGGTCATAAAGGTGACCAAGGACTTTGGACTTTACCCTGTAAATAAAGGAAACCCTGGAAGATTTTCAAATATAAGAATAAAATGAAGAAACAGAATAACTAAGATTAATTTGTCAGCTCTAAATAGGAAGAAATGAAATATTGTGATCTTGAAGTGTTTTACACATTATATTGTAATTCAGGTTTGAGAAGCCTGGACTAGAATGGTGGGATTAAGGCGGGAAACAACAAAAAGGCAAATAAGATGTAATAATTAACTAGAGGAAGAACAGGAAAGAAGGAGGAGCCCAAGATTTTCAGGGTTGAAATTAGTTGGCCATGACTATTGTGCTTTGACTCAGCCCTAAATTATAGGACTAATTGGGATTCCCTGGTGGCTCAGATGGTAAAGAATCTGCCTACAATGTGAGAGACCTGGGTTCAATCCCTGGGTTGGGAAGATCCTCTGCAGAAGGCAATAGCTACCAATTCCAGTATTCTTGCCTGGAGAATTCTATGGACAGAGGATCCTAATGGGCTACAGCCCATAGGGTCACAAAGATTCAGACACGACTGGGTGACTAACACTTTCACTTTCACTTTTTGGCATTGGTGAGTTTAGTCTGTGTGTGCACAGAATTATTCATGATGATGTGATCCCTAATCTAGAGCCAGATATCTTGGAATGTGAAGTCAAGTGGGCCTTAGAAAGCATCACTACGAACAAAGCTAGTGGAGGTGATGGAATTCCAGTTGACCTGTTTCAAATCCTGATAGATGATGCTGTGAAAGTGCTGCACTCGATATGCCAGCAAGTTTGGAAAACTCAGCAGTGGCCACAGGACTGGAAAGGGTCAGTTTTCATTCCAATTCCAAAGAAAGGCAATGCCAAAGAATGCTCAAACTAGTGCACAATTGCACTCATCTCACATGCTAGTAAAGTAATGCTCAAAATTCTCTAAGCCAGGCTTCAGCAATACGTGAAATGTGAACTCCCTGATGTTCAAGCTGGTTTTAGAAAAGGCAGAGAAACCAGAGATCAAATTGCCAACATCTGCTGGATCATGGAAAAAGCAAGAGAGTTCCAGAAAAACATTTATTTCTGCTTTCTTGACTATGCCAAAGCCTTTGACTGTGTGGATCACAATAAACTGGAAAATTCTGAAAGAAATGGGAATACCAGACCACCTGACCTGCCTCTTGAGAAATCTGTATGCAAGTCANCCAAAGAATTGATGTGTTTGAACTGTGTTGTTGGAGAAGACTCTTGAGAGTCCCTTGGACTGCAAAATCCAACCAGTCCATTCTGAAGGAGATCAGCCCTGGGATTTCTTTGGAAGGAATGACGCTGAAGCTGAAACTCCAGTACTTTGGCCACCTCATGCGAAGAGTTGACTCATTGGAAAAGACTCTGATGCTGGGAGGGATTGGGGGCAGGAGGAGAAGGGGACGATCGAGGATGAGATGGCTGGATGGCACCACTGACTGGATGGACATGAGTCTGAGTGAACTCCGGGAGTTGGTGATGGACAGGGAGGCCTGGCGTGCTGCGATTCATGGGGTCTCAAAGAGTCGGACATGACTGAGCGACTGAACTGAACTGAACTGAATCTATTGTATCATAAAAATGAAATTTTAAAGAAAATAAAAGATTGTATTTTAAAGCCCCTTTACATGAAGAAGGTAAGTTATTAAGTGATCCTACTGTGCTATACTATTATATTATGGACTGTTAGCTAGCAGCCAAAAGCAGCTAGCATTGAGGTATGGTAAAATGTTGTCTGCATGCCGGGTACAGAGCTAACATATTCATACCTCTCCCTGACTCTGTAGCTAGTCTATCAGTAGTAACAGATGGCATGTCTTCAAGAAACACTATGATTCGTATGTATTAGTACATTTAATCTTCCAAATAACCAATCAGGGAGTTGCTAGTGTCCTCATTTAAAAATAAGAAAATTAAGACAAATGAATAAAAGTAGGTTTCCCCAAAGTCACACGAACAGAAGATGGCAGAATTAAGAGTAGATGACAGGCAATCTCTTTCCAGAGCCACACTCTCAACCCTTTTTCCCCTCTGCCTGAGCAAATGAGCTTAACCCAGAGAAGAGTAACAGCTGAAATTCACTTTGGATGTCCTACTATGGCTGACTCCTCCATCTCCTCCATTCACAATAGCAGAAATGTTGAAATTTGTGTATTCTATAAGACCATTATTGAGGGAAAAGCAAACATAGAAATTTGAATCCCTCCTTCTTTTTCTTGTAAATAATTTTAAGCTTTGTCAGGCTTATACTGTTTAGCTATTCCAAGAGTGTGTTTCTTTTTCATCTTCCTCCTTGAATCTTCCAGAGTATAGTCACATATTTGACAAATCCAAAATTTAATTAGCCTGAGAGCTAAAGCCACTATTGTAATTTCCTCTGGCATATACATTTTGAAATCCCAGTATAAACACAAAGACATCTTTTCCCTTTCCCCAAGATCTATAGGGGTTAAAGTGTTGAAACTGGCAGAGTGACAGACAGAAGATCCTTAAAGTCCACAGCAACTAACTTTGAAATATAAAATCTATTTCCTTAATAATTTTTCTCCTCTTTAAAGGTTAGGAAATTGCTTTTGCTGGATTACCTATTTAATACTTATAATAACCTAAGTGTATATTGACTTTCTTTCTATAATGATGTATTATGGAATGCTTCCCAGGGTTTGTAACATTTAATTTCCACTCATCTATTTTATAAATCTAAACGTAAAGAAAAAAGCATTTTAAATAAAACTATGGGGTTGACCAAAAAGTTCATTTGGGTTTTTCCATAAAATGTTACAGAAAAACCTGAGTGAACTTTTTGACCAACCCTATAGGATACAGTCAAACTTGTTACAAGATTACATGTACCTAACACTTTCACTGGCAGATATTACACTGCCTTTTACTTATTTCACATCCTTTGTGTTTTTTGTTTTTGTTTTGCTAGATAACACTTCAAATGATTACCCAACAACCATTTACTGACAAATACTATGGCCAGGGAATTTTCTTGGGACTAAGATGAGAAGATGAGCAAAACTTGCATCCCACTTCCAAAGCCTTCATGTTTCTTGTAAAACGTACAGACCAAGTAAATATATGATTCCAATATCCAATCATGCTAACAGAATAATGACTCCTCAAAGACATCCATATCCTAATCCCAGAGCCTGTGTGTATATCAGGTCACATGGCAAAGATGAATCAACATTGCATAATATTGCTAATAAACTGATCTTAAAATAAGGAGATTATCCTGAATTACCCTGATGAGCCCAGAATAATCACAAGGGACCTTGAAAGTAGGAGAGGAAGCAAAAAAAAAAAAAAGAGAGAGAGAGAGAGTCAATCAGAAAAATGGAATAAAAAAGCCCCAATCCAAAACTTTGGGCAGCCTTCAGAAGCTGGAAAACAAACAAAAACAAACAAAAGGAAATCAGGGGGAAAAAAAAGAACCAGGAAACAGATTTTTCCCTAGAGCATCTGGAAAGGAACACAGTTCTGCAGACACCTTGATTTTCACCCAGTGAGCTCTGTATTGAACTTGTATCCTACAAAACTCTAAGACAATAAATCTGTGTTAAATTATTGTTGTTGATGTTTAGTCTCTAAGTTGTGTCTGACTCTCTGTGACGCTATGGACTGGAACACTCCAGGCTTCCCTGTCCTTCACTATCTCCTGGAGTTTGTTCAAACACATGTCCATTGAGTCAGTGATGCCATCCAACCATCTCATCCTCTGTTGTCCCCTTCTTCTCTTGCCCTCAATCTTTCCAGCATCAAGATCTTTCCAGTAAGTTGACTCTGCATCAGGTGGCCAAAGTATTGGAGCTTCAGTTTCAACATCAACCCTTCCAGTGAATATTCAGGGTTGATCTCCTTTAGGATGGACTGATTTGATCTCCTTGCTGTCCAAGGGACTCTCAAGAGTCTTCTTCAGTACCACAATTTGAAAACATCAATTTTTTAGCACTCTGCCTTCTTTATGGTCCAACTCTCACATCCATAATTGCTGCTACAGCAAATTAGTACAAATGTAGTAACTTTAACTGCATACACGACTACTGGAAAAACCATAGCTCTGGTCCATGCAGTCAAAGCTATGGTTTTTCCAGTAGTCACGTAGGCAGTTTAAGTCACTTCATCCCCTGGAGAAAGGAATGGCTACCTTCTCTAGTATTCTTGCCTGGAGAATCCCACTGACAGAGGAGCCTGGTGAGCTACAGTCCCTAGGGCCCCAAAAGAGTTGGACACAACTTAGAAATTAAACAGCAACAACATCATAGGTATAGTATAGTTTTTTATAACTAGGTGGTAAATAGTGGTAAAGCAGGGGAAGATCTGTCTCTTTTTCTCTCTCTCAGAACTTAAATGTAAGACACTATTTGAAAGACCAAAAGGAATAATTTCTGTGGCATGGCCCTCCCAGCAACACACACACACACACACACACAGAAAGAGCTATAGGAGAAAACTGTAAAATGGCTTCCAGATGTTAGTTTATAAAATTCAGACAGGCTACAATCCAGGTGTCTAGTCTTGGAAAACTGTAAGAGGGTTACCATGAATAAAAAGAAAAAAAGCTAAGTGACTGCCAGTGAATTAATGGTGAAAGCTGTCTTTTTATGTCTCCTTTCAAAATCTGAAGTCACCTGCAGTGAGCTCTCAAAAATTGCTATTTAGGAGACCTTGTGACTAGAGATCTAAAGATTCTTCAATTAATTGCCAGTTAAATTCCCATCTCTTCCACTAGACCAACAGTGTGAAAACAGAACCTCTCGTATTCTTCAATGGATCTTCAGTATTGAACATATAACACCTTGCATATAATAGATGCTTAATCTTAACCTATGTTTGTCTAATAAATCAAGTGATTATTTTTTAATTTTGAAAAATATTGAAAGAGAAAATTCTTTTCAGTAAAATAATAGGTAAAAAAGAAAGTCAGGAATGAGATACTCTCATCCCAATTGGGTTCACACACACACACACACACAGCAAAGAAATTAAAAATGTTAGCTGTGGATATTTATGAGTGGTGGGCTAATGCATGTTTTACATTGTCTATTTTAACTTTTCTTTGTTTTCCAAACTCTTGAAAATGAGCATATACACTTTTATAATCAGAATTTTTAAAGCCATGTGAGTTACAAAGAGATTCCCTCATAAGAAACTGATGCCTTGACCTTACAATTTCATTTTTATTTTGGGTTTTTCACCCTGCATGATTTCCAGCCATTTCCCATGTAGTAAGCTGGAAACCACTAAATTGTATAAGGTAAGCAGCTTCTTTCCCATCTTTCCTTTATTTTTTCCCTATGCAAGAATCTGAACTGATACTAAAACAAAGATTCTTATAGATTCAAGGCATTCTTTGTATGATTCTATAATCAAGCAAGAAATCTCCCCTATGATTTGAAGCAATATAAAGAGCAGTAATCCTGAGAAGGTATTTATTCAGTCATTCACTTGCTCATTCAATCATTGATTTATGGATGTAAAATAATGCACCTTCGTGAGTAGTGTTATGACTCTGTCACTGACAGACTTCCATTCCATTGCTACTCTAGGTTCTCATTTATACTCGGTCCAGGATCGCAACATTTCTGATGTCAATTATTCAGTTAACATCCTAACTGGTCTCTCTGTCTCCGCTTATTCTAATCTATCCTTTATTATGTTTCTTGAAGCTTTTAGAAATACAAATCCATTACATGGTGAAGTGAGAAATAGATTTGAGGGCCTAGATCTGATAGATAGAGTGCCTGATGAACTGTAGAATGAGGTTCGTGACATTGTACAGGAGACAGGGATCAAGACCATCCCCATGGAAAAGAAATGCAAAAAAGCAAAATGCTTGTGTGGGGAGGCCTTACAAATAGCTGTGAAAAGAAGAGAGACGAAAAGCAAAGGAGAAAAGGAAAGATATAAGCATCTGAATGCAGAGTTTCAGAGAATAGCAAGGAGAGATAAGAAAGCCTTCTTCAGTGATCAATGCAAAGAAATAGAGGAAAACAACAGAATGGGAAAGACTAGAGATCTCTTCAAGAAAATTAAAGATACCAAGGGAACAGTTCATGCAAAGATGGGCTCGATAAAAGACAGAAATGGTATGGACCTAACAGAAGTAGAAGATATTAAGAAGAGGTGGCAAGAATACACAGAACTGTACAAAAAAGATCTTCATGACCCAGATAATCATGATGGTGTGATCACTAACCTAGAGCCACACATTCTGGAATGTGAAGTCAAGTGGGCCTTAGAAAGCATCACTACGAACAAAGCTAGTGGAGGTGATGGGATTCAAGTTGAGCTCTTTCAAATCCTGAAAGATGATGCTGTGAAAGTGCTGCACGCAATATGCCAGCAAATTTGGAAAACTCAGCAGTGGCCACAGGACTGGAAAAGGTCAGTTTTCATTCCAATCCCAAAGAATGCAAACTACCACACAATTGCACTCATCTCACATGCTAGTAAAGTAATGCTCAAAATTCTCCAAGCCGGGCTTCAGCAATATGTGAACTGTGAACTTCCTGATGTTCAAGCTGGTTTGAGAAAAGGCAGAGGAACCAGAGATCAAATTGCCAACATCTGCTGGATCATAGAAAAAGCAAGAGAGTTCCAGAAAAACATCTATTTCTGCTTTATTGACTATGCCAGAGCCTGTGACTGTGTGGATCACAATAAACTGTGGAAAATTCTGAAAGAAATGGGAATACCAGACCACCTGACCTGCCTCTTGAGAAATCTGTATGCAGGTCAGGAAGCAACAGTTAGAACTGGACATGAAACAACAGACTGGTTCCAAATAGGAAAAGGAGAACGTCAAGGCTGTATATTGTCACCCTGCTTATTTAACTTATATGCAGAGTACATCATGAGAAACGCTGGACTGGAAGAAGCACAAGCTGTAATCAAGATTGCTGGGAGAAATATCAATCACCTCAGATATGCAGATGACACCACCCTTATGGCAGAAAGTGAAGAAGAACTTAAAAACCTCTTGATGAAAGTGAAAGAGGAGAGTGAAAAAGTTGGCTTAAAGCTCAACATTCAGAAAATGAAGATTATGGCATCCAGCCCCATCACTTCATGGGAAATAGATGGGGAAACAGTGAAAACAGTGTCAGACTTTATTTTGGGGGGCTGCAGAAATCACTGCAGATGGTGACTGCAGCCATGAAATTAAAAGATGCTTACTCCTTAGAAGAAAAGTTATGACCAACCTAGGTAGTATATTCAAAAGCAGAGATATTACTTGCCGACTAAGGTCCATCTAGTCAAGGCTATGATTTTTCCAGTGGTCATGTATGGATGTGAGAGTTGGACTGTGAAGAAGGCTGAGCACCGAAGAATTGATGCTTTTGAACTGTGGTGTTGGAGAAGACTCTTGAGAGTCCCTTGGACTGCAAGATCCAACCAGTCCATTCTGAAGGAGATCAACCCTAGGATTTCTTTGGAAGGAATGATGCTGAAGCTGAGGCTCCAGTACTTTGGGCACCTCATGCGAAGAGTTGCCTCATTGGAAAAGACTCTGATGCTGGGAGGGATTGAGGGCAGGAGGGGAAGGGGACGACTGAGGATGAGATGGCTGGATGGCATCACGGACTCGATGGATGTGAGTCTGAGTGAACTCCAGGAGATGATGATGGACAGGGAGAGCTGGCGTGCTGCGATTCATGGGGTCGTAAAGAGTCGGGCATGACTGAGCGACTGAACTGAACTGAATAGGGAAAGTATTACCTTGGGGATCAGAGAACTCTGGATTGGAGCCTGATTCTTCTACATACTATATTGATCATACGTTTTTATACAACCTCTGTTTTTCAAATCCTGTCTGATTCTTGCTACCTCTGTGCCCTTGGGGAATTTATTCAGTCACTCTCTCACTTCCCTTCTCTATAAAACTGTTGCAGGAAGGCGGACCCCTTCCAGGGCCTAAAACTGGGCTCTTGTCTAACACTCGGAAATGAATTGTCCAGGGAGACACATAGCAAGAGATTTTATTGGGAAAGGGCATCCACATGGAGAGCAGGAGGGTAAGGGAACCCAGGAGAACTGCTCTGACACATGGATCACAGTCTTGGGTTTTATGGCGATGGGATTAGTTTCCAGGTTGTCTTTAGCCAATCATCTGACTCAGAGTCCTTCCTAGTGGTGCAGCCAAGATGGATGCCAGCGAGGATTCTGGGAGGTGCTTGGACATGTGGTGCCTCCTTTTGATCTTTCCCAAACTCTTCTGGTTGGTGGTGACTTATTACTTCCGTGTTCCTTACCGGAACCTCCTGTCATAAAACAACTCATGCAGATACTTGCTATGGTGCCTGGCCAGGCTGGGTGGTTCCAGTCAGTGTGCTTCCCCTAACAAAATGGGGCTAATTACACCTACCTCATAGTATTGGCTGACATAATACATGAAAAGTTCTTCACTCATTGCTTAACATCTGTATTTCCTACTGCTGCTATGACAAACTACCACAGAGTCAATAGCTTAAAACAACAGAAAAATATTCTGTCACAGATCTGGAGACCAGAAGCCAAAAATCATTTTCACAGGATCAAAATCAAGGTTGCAACAGGACTGTGTTCCCTCTGGAGGCTCTATGGGAGAAAATGTTCCTTCCCTCTTCCAGATCCTGGTGGTACTGTTTCTTGGCTTGTGGTTGCATCATTCTGATCTGTACTTACTTGGTTACATTATGTTTTTCTCTTTTGTCTGAAATATCCTTCTACCTCTTTGTTACAAGGACATTTGCTATTAAATGCATTTAGGGACAAGTGTTCTTGCCTGGAGAATCCCAGGGATGGGGGAGCTTGGTGGGCTGCCGTCTATGGGGTTGCACAGAGTCAGACACAACTGAAGCGACTTAGCAGCAGCAGCAGCAGCAGCAGCAGGGACCCCCCTCATATAATCCAAAATAATATCCCCATCTCATGATAATTAATTTACTTGCATCTGTAAAGTCTTTGCCATATAAGATAACTTTCACAGGTTTCAAGGATTAAGATATGTACATCTGAAGGGGCATTATTATGCCAACTCTAGACCCTAGCTCATAATTAATTCCAAGAAATGTTAATTATTATCCATGTTATGAGACTTTGGGCTACCTTCTTAGTTTTAATGACTTATTATAAGTAACAAAATAACAATGTACTGATTCCTACCGCACTACCCAATAATGGTATAAAAGATCATAATAATGGTTTAATAAATGCATTTCCTGTTCCGTAAACATCTTTAGTGTGTGTTGTTGAGAGTGTAGAGCCACAGCAGCACTTACAGAATCTAAATTGAAAGAAACATCAGCCATTCCATTCCTAGATACACACTCAGCAAATTGCATGCATATTCACCAGAAGAGAGGTACTAGCACGCTCAGGGCAATTCTTCAAATCAGCCCCGGACTGAAAACAAGCTTGGTGTTAAGTCACCAGCAGAGCTGATAAATTGTGACATATTTTTACACTAGAATAATCTACAGAGTTGGAAATAATCTGCAACCACCTGTAGCAATGTGAACGAGTCTTTAAAACAGTCACATTAGCAATATGAATGAATGTTTTTGAAATCAAACACTCAAAAACTATATCTGGTGCTCTGTATCTAAAAACCATATTCAAATTCATCAATGCTGTTGCATGTCATGATAGTGGTTACCCCCGGAGTATTGATTGGAAGGGGGCAAGCAGGGTCTTATAGAATGCTTGAATGATATGTCTTTTGATTTCAACAGTAAATTCGTCATCATACACTGATTGTATATGATCTTTACTGCAGTATATTGTGCTTTAATTAAACATTAAAATTGAAAAAAATATTCTTCAAGAATACTCTACCCCAAAAACATTAAGTCTAAATTGTTTAGATTGGTGCACAAGGCCATTCTCAGGTTCCCCCATTCTCCAGTCTGTTTTCCCAGCCTCATTGCCTACCATTTTCCCCCACTCTACAATCACAGACTTCTAGGTACCAGTCCCTAAAACAATGTATGTTCCCTCACACATGTACTTTCCATCCCCTCTTCTTAGATTCCATTTTCCCATCTCTTGATGAATGCTACTCATTTGAGGCCCCAGTTTAACTCCATCTTGTCTCCTATATGACTCTATGCATGCTGTTCATAAATCCACCATGTAACACTTATCTCATGATACTTAAATTATTTATGAGTTTGCACATCTATATAGGAAGCTGTTATTAACATTCAAGATGGGTTAGGCAATCATTCTCTTCCATCTGTCAAAGGCCCCTTATGGATTTTTCTATTATAAGACATTCTGTACTACAGCCATTTCATTATGCATTCATCTTGGCCCTTACAGGGTGTAGGTTTCTTACAGACAGAGAGACCTCCTTATCTCTGTGTCACCTAATAAGTGTTCAACACATTTTTATTAAACTAAATTCGATTCCCTTCTCTACTACATTGGGAACTGTTGAGCAAACAAACCACAGTATTTATTATTGAACCTCTGGCATTTGTCTCGATGCTTGATACATACTAGGTTCTCAATAGATCTTTTCATTGCACAATTAAGTCTATGCTATTTCAAATTTTGGATTAAAAACTTCTTAATCTATCCTATTTAATAGCCATTCTATGACTTTGGAGTTGTAGGTTGCTTTGTAGAGCTTCATCTGTGGAAATTGAAGCAATGGTGAAGAGACATGTCTTTATAAGCTGTAGTACTTATGAACTTAAACAGATTATCATGTCTTTGGAGAAACCTAAAATGGCAAACTGACTCAAGTCAATTCAATTAGTTTAATTCAATAAGCATTTGCTGAAAAGCAAAAGGATTCTGCTAGACTTGGTGGGGCATATCAGATATAGAAATATTGTCCCTGCCCTCGAGGGAACCACTGTCCTATGAGAGAGATCAGAAAACCCACCTGCACAACTGCCAGCTTAAGCAGCTAAAACATGGTATCCTGTGGTATAAGAGATAAAGCAAGCTACAGGAGAGAGCAGTGCTCATGAGGCAGGTCATTTAAGCTCATTCTTGAAAGACACATAGATTTTTAATGTGTGTATCAAGGATCCTGTAGTTCAGGAGTACAAATTATTTTTGTAGTTTTGCAAAGTCATCAGAAAAGTTGTTAATCGTTCAGGGGAGAAGAAAGGGAGAAATGAGGGTGAGAAACAATATTAAATTTCCAATCCAGTTCACATTGTTAAGGGTTTTAAATGACACTGAGATATTTGGACTTTAATCTGTATGAAATTATAAATGTTGAATATTGATTATCCGTAGTAGGAATACCACTTGCTGATTGTGTGTTAGAGACACAAGAAAGGAGACACTGGGAGACACCTGAGGAGGCTGCTGCAGTAATGCAAATAAGATGTAAAGAGAATCTGAACTACAGCAAAGATTGTGATAGCAGGAAAAAAAAAATTGAACTCTATTGCTAAATTAGAATTGGTAGTGATAGGAAACTAATTGGTGTTGAGTGGTAATATCTGGCTAGGAAGTAAATATAAGAATGACACTAGAAACTAACAATACATTATAAATCAACTATACTTCAATAAAAAATAAAAAGTAAAAAATGAAATTTTAAGATAATTCTTACATCTCAAGGTGATTTTCTGACATCATTATACTGACAAAATTCTCTTATTAAAAAGTTTTTATTGAAATATTGTTGACATACAATGTAATGTTAGTTTGAGGTGTACAGCAAGATAATTCAGTTAAACACACATATACATAATCTTCATATATAGATATAATTTTTCAATGTCTTTTCTCCTATAGGTTATTAAAAAATACTGAGAATAGCTTCCTGTGCTATACAGTAAGTCCTTATTGATTATCTATTTTATATATGTATGTATTAATCCCAAACTCCTAATTTATCTGTCCTACCTTTTCCCTTAAACACCTGGAGTAACAGGCAAATTTGGCCTTGGACTACAGAATGAAGCAGGGCAAAGACTAATAGAGTTTTGCCAAGAAAATGCACTGGTCATAGCAAACACCCTCTTCCAACAACACAAGAGAAGACTCTACACATGGACATCACCAGATGGTCAACACCGAAATCAGATTGATTGTATCCTTTGTAGCCAAAGATGGAGAAGCTCTATACAGTCAACAAAAACAAGACCAGGAGCTGGCTGTGGCTCAGATCATGAACTCCTTAGAGCCAAATTCAGATTCAATTTGAAGAAAGTAGGGAAAACCGCTAGACCATTCAGGTATGACCTGAATCAAATCCCTTATGATTATACAGTGGAAGTGAGAAATAGATTTAAGGGACTAGATCTGATAGATAGAGTGCCCGATGAACTATGGATAGAGGTTTATGAAATTGTACAGGAGACAGAGATCAAGATCATCCCCATGGAAAAGAAATGCAAAAAAGCAAAATGGCTGTCTGGGGAGGCTGGCCTTAGAAATAGCTGTGAAAAGAAGAGAAGCAAAAAGCAACGGAGAAAAGGAAAGATATAAGCATCTGAATGCAGAGTTCCAAAGAATAGCAAGAAGAGATAAGAAAGCCTTCCTCAGCAATCAATCCAAAGAAATAGAGGAAAACAAAAGAATGAGAAAGACTAGAGATCTCTTCAAGAAAATTAGAGATACCAAGGGAACATTTCATGCAAAGATGGGCTCGATAAAGGACAGAAATGGTCTGGACCTAACAGAAACAGAAGATATTAAGAANTTCCAGAAAAACATCTATTTCTGTTTTATTGACTATGCCAAAGCCTTTGACTGTGTGGATCACAATAAACTGTGGAAAATTCTGAAAGAGATGGGAATACCAGACCACATGAACTGCCTTTGAGAAATCTGTATGCAGGTCAGGAAGCCACAGTTAGAACTGGATGTGGAACAACAGACTGGTTCCAAATAGGTAAAGGAGTCCATCAAGGCTGTATATTGTCACCCTGCTTATTTAACTTCTATGCAGAGTACATCATGAGAAACGCTGGACTGGAAGAAACACAAGCTGGAATCAAGATTGCCAGGAGAAATATCACTAACCTCCGATACGCAGATGACACCACCCTTATGGCAGAAAGTGAAGAGGAACTAAAGAGCCTTTTGATGAAAGTGAAATAAGAGAGTGAACAAGCTGGCTTAAGGCTCAACAGTCAGAAAACGAAGATCATGTCATCTGGTCCCATCACTTCATGGGAAATAGATGGGGAAACAGTGGAAACAGTGTCAGACTTTATTTTGGGGGCTCCAAACTCACTGCAGATGGTGATTGCAGCCATGAAATTAAAAGACGCTTACTCCTTGGAAGGAAAGTTATGACCAACCTAGATAGCATATTCAAAAGCAGAGGCATTAATTTGCCAACAAAGGTCGGTCTAGTCAAGGCTATGGTTTTTCCAGTGGTCATGTGGATGTGAGAGACTGTGAAGAAAGCTGACCGAAGAATTGATGCTTTTGAACTGTGGTGTTGGAGAAGACTCTTGAGAGTCCCTTGGACTGTGAGGAGATCCAACCAGTCCATTCTGAAGGAGATCAGCCCTGGGATTTCCTGGGAAGAATGATGCTAAAGCTGAAACTCCAGTACTTTGGCCACCTCATGAGAAGAGTTGACTCATTGGAAAAGACTCTGATGCTGGGAGGGATTGGGGGCAGGAGGAGAAGGGGACGACAGAGGATGAGATGGCTGGATGGCACCACTGACTTGATGGACGTGAGTCTTAGTGAACTCCAGGAGTTGGTGATGGACAGGGAGGCCTGGTGTGCTGCAATTCATGGGGTGGCAAATAGTCGGACATGACTGAGGAACGGAACTGAGCTGAAATTTTCCCCTTTGGAAAATATGTGTGTTTTCTATATCTGAGAGTTTCTGTTTTATAAATAAGTTCATTTATCATATTTTAGATTCCACATACAAGTGATATCATATGATATTTGTCTTTATCTGTCCTACTTCGCCTAGTATGGTAATCTCTAGGTCCATCCATGTTGCTGCAAATGGCATTATTACATTCTTTTTAATGGCCAATTGTATATATGTACAACGTCTTCTTTATCCATTCATCTGTTGATGGAGATTTGTGGTGATTCCATGTCTTGGCTATTGTAAACAGACCTGCAGTGAATATTGGATTTCATGTATCTATTCTAATTAGAGTAATTTTTGGATGTATACTCAGGAGTGAGATTGCAAGATCATATGGTAGCTCTGTTTTTAGTTTTTTAAGGAACATTTATCCTATTCTCCATAATCGCTGCACCAATTGACATTCCCACCAACAGGGTATGAGGAATCCTTTTTTCCACACCCTTTCCAGTGAGATAGTTATTTTTCATTTCACTACAGAAGAAAAGAAAACAGTTGCTGAATATACAACCATTTCTTGGCTACTAAGAAGACCCAAGTTGAGCAAAATTATAGGAAGACAGGATATCTGTAATTTCAAGTTTATTATATCAAACCACTGGCCAGAAATCAAGGTCCTGAACTCACTAGTCAAAAAGCACAAGTTCTCTAAGTCTGAGAGTCTGTTTCTGTTTTGTAAATAAGTTCATTTGTATCATTTTAATTGATATCATAGGATGTTTCTCTTTCTCTGACTTTCTTGACTCAGTATGACAGTCTCTAGGTCCATCCATGTTGCTAATGAAATTGCATTGTTTCAGAAAGTTAGAGAATGAGCCTATGGTTACTGAGAGGGGAAGAATGTGTGGGAGGGGGGGAGGAATAGTTAGGGAGTCTGGGATTGACATGTACATACTTTAGTATTTAAAATGGATAACCAAAAACGACCTACTGTATAGCACATGGAACTCTGGTTAGTACCCTGTAACAGCCTAATTGGGAAAAGAATTTGAAAAGAATAATAAAGAATAAATCCATGTACATGTGTAACTGAATCACTGTTGTACACCTGAAACTGACCAATATTGTTAATCATGTGTACTCTAATATAAAGTAAAACGTTTAAAAAAGAAAGATTAATAAGGTCTGAGGATGTCATGTAAAACATGCTGGCGATAGTTGATTATACCATATTATATACTGGAAATTTTCCCAGAGAGTAAAGCTTAAATGTTCACATACACAAAAAATAAACATGTCAAGTGAAGAATGTGTTAACCAGATGGTGGGCGTCCTTTCACAATGTATAGTACATCAAATTGTTACAGTGTGCATTTTAAATATCTTACAATTTTATTCATCAACTATACCTCTATAAAGCTGAAAACAATGAAAATTTTAAAATAGCACAAGTTACACCTTCCTGCGCCTTTATATCATGGCTGATGTGTTTAGTCACAAGGTTGTGTCTGACTCTTTGTGACCCTGTGGACAATAACCCACCAGGCTCCTCAGTCCATGAGATTTCCCATGCAAGAATCATGGAGTGGATTGCCATTTATAGGGCAGCTTCCTGACGCAGGGCTCAAACCCACATCTTCTGCTTGGCAGATGGACTATTTACCACTGAACCACCTGGGAAGCACACCAACCAGGAGTTATTGTCAAATCATAATCAAGAGTATGAGCCATAGAAACCCACCCCAAAGAGCTTAAAAATAAACAATGTTTTAAAGAAATTATCCAAGTGAAATGCCAACCAAATTATAAGATTTCTCCTCCTACTGGTTTGGCACACACAAGTCAGTATGTTGTTTGGCCGCTCAGTCATGTACAACTTTTTGCGACCCCATGGACAGCAGCATGCCAGGCTTCCCTGTCCTTCACCATCTCCCAGGAAATGTTCAAACTCATGTCCATTGAGTCAGTGATGCCATCCAACCATCTCCTGCTCTGTCATCCCCTTCTCCTCCTGCCCTCAATCTTCCCCAGCATTAGGGTATTTTCTAATGGGTTGGCCCTTTGCATCAGGTGGCCAAAATTGAGCTTCAGCTTCAGTATCACTCCTTCTAATGAATATTCAGGACTGATTTCCTTTAGGATTGACTGGTTTGATATCCTTGCAGTCCAAGGGACTCTCAAGAGTCTTCTCCAAAACCACAGTTCAAAAGCATCAATGCTTCAGCACTCAGACTTCTTTATGGCCCAACTCTGACATCCATAGATGACTACTGGAAAAACCATAGCTTTGACTAACTATATGACCTTTGTTGGCAAAGTAATGTCTCTGTTTTTTAATATGCTGTCTAAGTTTGTTATAGCTTTTCTTCCAAGGAGCAGGTGTCTTAATTTCATGGCTGCAATCACCATCTGCAGTGATTTTGAAGCCCAAGAAAATAAATCTGTCACTGTTTCCATTGTTTCTCCATCTATTTCCCGTGAAGTGATAGGACCAGATGCCATGATCTTAGTTTTCTGAATGTTGAGTTTTAAGCCAGCTTTTTCACTCTCCTCTTTCTCTTTCATCAACAGCCTCTTTAGTTCTTCTTCACTTTCTGCCATAAGGGTGGTGTCATCTGCATATCTATGGTTACTGATATTTCTCCTGGCAGTCGATTCTGGCTTGTACTTCACCCAGTCCAAAATTTCTCATGATGGACTTTCCTGATGACTCAGATGGTAAAGAATCTTCCTGCAGTGCAGAAGACCTGGGTTTGATACCTGAGTTGGGAAGATCCCCTGGAAGAGGACATGGCAACCCACTCCAGTATTCTTGCCTGGAGAATCCCTGTGGACAGAGGAGACTGGCAGTCTAAAGTCCATGAAGTAGCAAGGAGTTGGACATGACTGAACAACTAAGCACAGCAGACCACATATTATAAGTTAAATATGTTATTAAAGTTATGTAAGTCTTGTATGATATATATTAAATATATATAATTATATATGTTATATAATTATACATTAAAGTTATAAAATTTATTAAAAGTTAAATAAGCAGGGTGACAATATACAGCCTTGATGCACTCCCAATTTGGAACCAGTCAGTTGTTCCATGTCCAGTTCTAACTGTTGCTTCTTGACCTGCATACAGGTTTCTCAGGAGACAGATGAATTGGTCTTCTATTCCCAACTCTTTAAGAATTTCCCACAGTTTGTTGTGATCCACACAGTCAAATGCTTTAGCATAGTCAATGAAGCAGAAATAGATGTTTTCTGGAGCTCCCTTGCTTTTTCTCTGATCCAATAGATGTTACCAATTTAATCTTGAGTTCCTATACCTTTTCTAAATCAGCTTGTATATCTGGAAGTTCTCAGTTCACATACTTTTGAAGCCCAGCTTGAAGGATTTTGAGCACTACTTTTCTAGCATGTGAAATGAGTGCAATTGTGCAGTAGTTGGAACATTCTTTAGCATTGTTCTTCTTTAAGATTGGAGTGAAAACGAGTTTTTCCTGTCCTGTGGCCACTGCTGAGTTTTCCAAATTTGCTGGCATATTGAGTGCAGCACTTTCACAGCATCATCTTTTAGGATTTGAAGTAGTTTAACTGGAATTCCATCACTTCGACTAGCTTTGTTCATAGTGATGCTTCCTAAGGCCCACTTGACTTCACACTCTAGGATGTATGGCTCTAGGTGAGTGACCACACCATCATGGTTATCTAGGTCCTTAAGACCTTTTTTGTATGGTTCTTCTATGTATTCTTGCCACCTCTTCTTAATCTCTTCTGCTTCTTTTAAGTCTTTGTCATCTGTCCTTTATTGTGCCCATCTTTGCATGAAATATTCCCTTGGTATCTCTAATTTTCTTGAAGAGATCTCTGGTCTTTCCTGTTCTACTGTTTTCCTCTATTTCTTTGTGTTGATCACTTAGGAAGGCTTTCTTATCTTTCCTTACTATCTTTGGAACTCTGAATTTAGATGGGTATATCTTTCCTTTTCTCCTTTGCCTTTCTCAGCTCTTTGGAAGGCCTCCTCAGACAACCATTTTGCCTTTTTAAAATGAAAATTATTCTTCAAATCCTGGGTTAAACATACATAATATTTGACCTTCAAGTCTCAACATTTAATTCATAACAAATTCCAAAGTTCTATGGATATAATGCATGAACATAGAGGGAGCTGAAAATAAGGCAGTTGAAACTACCTTGATAAGGCAATTCACACCAAAGAAATGAGAATGACTTCACAAATGCCTTACAGATATTGAGAAGTACTAGTGAGAAAGAAATTCAACGGAGTTACTTCAATCTGACTTCAGGTAGTGTCAACAATCTATTTTAATTATAATCCTCATAAACCAAACCACATCGTGGGTTTAAAAAGCAACAACAACAACAACAAAATACAGGATCACAATAATAGTCACAGAGAAACACAGTGTTTTCTTATTTGCATCCAAACTTATCCTTCCAGTTACTAACTCCCACACCATTACCGCCACCACAACTGCTACCATTGGCATTAACATCCCCCCATATATTTTTGGAATACCCACAGGATAGCTCTTCTGTGCTCCAGGGACCAGTCCTCTTAGCAAGCCTGAAGCATTTTATATTTTTCTTCCTCCCTACTCTGACACTCTGTTGTTACATCTGTCTCTGCCAAGACTGCAGAAATTTCTATTGTTTCTTCCTGCTGATGCTTCTACAGTGGCTATCAATGCTGCATGTCTAGAGAACTAATAACTCTAAATCTTGTCTTATCCAAAGCATTGCTAATCACTGAGGAAAAGCCTAGGTCAGTCTCCTATAGCTTTATAACTTCCAAGCACCACTTTCTTGACTTAAAGCCACCTTTACAATAGTCTCAGTCCCTTGGGACTGTACAAGCTAAGTGGCAGATATTTTATTTAAAATCATTCCTCTTCTTCATCTTTAGACTCTAGTACATATAATAATACTCAGTAACTGTTTCAATTTTGCTGTGCACAAAGCACTGTAAGAGACCTTAAATAGATTATATTATTGAATTTTGATGACAAATCTGTAAACTAGATATTATCTTCATCTTACAGATGGAATAAACTGAGGTTTTAGAGTTGTTACAGTTGTTGGCCAGTGGCTTAGTGTCCAAGTCGTCTCGTACCAGACTGCACTAAACTGCCTCTCATTCCTTAGCATAAATGAATCTGATTCATTTTTTTCTACAATGTAATAACTATGAAGGCAAAGGACACATCAGCCCAGAGCAGATGACTCCATTGGGGCATGTGTAGAAAACTATGCCTTCCCTGATCAACTGCCTGGACAGGCTTTTCTGGACGTGCCTAATACCTGTGCTGCTGCTGCTGCTAAGTCATTTCAATCGTGTCCGAGTCTGTGCGACCCGATGGACGGCAGCCCACCAGGCTTCCCTGTCCCTGGGATTCTCCAGGCAAGAACACTGGAGTGGGTTGCCATTTCCTACTCCAATGAATGAAAGTGAAAAGTGAAAGTGAAGTCGCTCAGTTGTGTCAAACTCTAGCGACCCCATGGACTGCAGCCTACCAGGCTCCTCCATCCATGGGATTTTCCAGGCAAAAGTACTGTAGTGGGGTGCCATTGCCTTCTCTGGCCTAAAACCTATAGCATGACCAAAATGGCAGGTTCTCCTCTTTCCTGGATGGCAAGAGATTTGGTTTGTCTTTGTCAAAAAAATAATAATAATAATAATTAATTCATACTAGCATATTCCTGAAATGGGAGGCAAATATCTTTTATTTCTCTTTTGACCCTTTTGCTTTCCAGTAGACAGACAGTGTGTCTGATCATAGTGCTTCTACAAGTCTAGCAAACCCTGGCCAGTATGGCTTGCCTCCAGTGCTAAGGGCTAAATGGAAAGTGTCAGTGAGCCTGACATGTGTGGAGCTTTTGGCTTCTGGAGAAAAGTCTCTTCCAGAGAGTTGATTCATTGAATAGCAACAAAGAGTGGTGTCACATTACTCAAAAGTGGTGCTCCTCCTTGCCTTATATAAACCGAGTTATGTGAGACTCAATAGCAGTTGTCTGAAAGAAAAGACCAAAATAAACTTAAGGAAAAATATGAAAGAGTGGAAACAATATAAAAAACAGAAGGTGATTTATCAACTAAAATCTAATATTCTCAGAGATATAAAATAAAATAGTATATCCTCAAAGACAGAACGGATGGTAGATGAAAAATCAAGCTAGAGGAAAACCTCCAGTTATATATGTGTTTGTATATATGTATATCTGAGATTCCAAATATCTTGGAAA
>SJYQ01104328.1:40207-50688 GCA_006410935.1 Redunca redunca
TCCCAAGAAGCAAAGTAAAGGAAAATAGAAGAGGAAATGATGAGAAAATTAAAGGATCATAGTGGTTCAACATCAGATAAAGGAAACACCAGAAATAACAGAAAAAACATTAAGAGTAGCTCATTTAAAAAAAAAACCAAAATACTAACTTACAAATTTATCCACAACTAAAGACCCAAGTCTCCTAATTAAATAAGTTCATGGAACATCCTGCAGAAAGAGAAAAAAATAATAAAAATTATCTATGCCAAAATGTATCATAACATTTCAGAGTATTAGGGATAAAAAAGTTTCTAAAAACTCTTTAAAAAGTTAAATCAGATGACTCAAAAAGGCATAAAAATAAGTTTTTCATGGACTTTAATGGCACTGGAAAGATAGTGTAGCAATGCTTTCAGCATGCTGAGGGAAAATAGTTTTTAATCTATAAATCTAGATGTATCACATGTTGAAAACTGAAAACAAATTTCTCCATCATTAACCCTTCTTGAGAACTAACTAGAGGATATGCCCTCTAGGGTAAGAGAGAAACTAACAAAGGAAAGAGGAAAAGAGAATTTCCATGATGTGGTCAAAAAGGTCCCAAAAGGTAGATGTCCATCTAGCCTCCTACTTAACCAATCCAGTTCAGAGTGAAGGACTGAGTTCTCTGGAAAGATGGCCACCATGCAAACAGCAAGATGATAGTGATGTGATATATTGACATTTTAGAAAATATTGTCAGTGTGTTTTGGGACTTCCCAGGTGGCATTAGTAGTAAAGAACCTGCCTGCAAATGCAGGAGATGTAAGAGACATGGCTTCCATCCCTGGGTCCAGAAGATCTCCTGGAGATGGGCATGGCAACCTACTCTAGCATTCTTGCCTTGAGAATCCCAGGGAGAGAGGGGCCCAGCAGGCAACAATCCATGGGGTCACAAAGAGACATGACAAAATGACCCAGCACACATGCACATCAGTGGGTTTATAATGGCTCCAGTGAAGCATAGGGACAAAACTTAAGGCAATAGAAAACTAGGCAAATACGGAAATCATCAATTCTAAGAAAATCAGAAAGTTGTGTGGAAAAAAAAGGACAAATAACCTCTTCTTAATTCTGCATGAAAACTCTTACCTTGTTTTTAAATGTAAACAATAACAAATGATATAACCAAAATTATAGCATAGCCGTATTAAGAGGAAGGTAAGAAAGGAAATAAGTAAATGAAGAAGAGTTACACAACAGAGAGCTGATCTCTGTGCAACCAGAAGGTGTTAATAAATATGCAAAATTGATTTAGATCAGTATAAGAATCTTTGGCAACCTGATGTGAAGAACCAACTCATTTAAAAAGACCCTCATACTGGGAAAGATTGAAGGCGGGAGGAGAAGGGGACAACAAGAGGATGAGATGGACCTGGGTATGGCATAAGCCCTCTGGGAGGAGGTCGCCATTAACCCCACCATAGAACCACCAGAACTTACACAGGACTGGGGAAACAGACCCTTGGAGGGCAGAAACAGAGCCTTGTGTGCACCAGGACCCAGGAGAAAGGAGCAGTGAGCCCACAAGAGACTGACCCAGGCTTGCCCATGAGTGTCCAGGAGTCTCCAGTGGAGGTGTGGGTTGGCAGTGGCCTGCTGCAGGGTTGGGGGCACTAGGAGTAGCAGTGCGTGCATGTGACTTTTTGAAGAAGGTGGCCATTATCTTCACTACCTCCGCCATAGTTTGGTTCCAGGTAAATAAAACAGAGGGAACACAGCCCCACTCACCCACAGAAAATTAGATTGAAGATTTACTAAGCATGGCCCTGCCCATCAGAACAAGACCCAGTTTCCCCCTCAGTCTCTCCCATCAGGAAGCTTCCATAATCCTCTTATCCTTCTCCATTAGAGGGCAGACAGACTGCAAACCACAATCACAGAAAACTAACCAATCTGATCACATGGACCACACAGCCTTGTCTAACTCAGTGAAACTATGAGCCATGCCATGTAGGGCCACCCAAGATCCTGGTAGAGGATCCTGGTAGAGAGGTCTGACAAAATGTGGTCCACTGGAGAAGGGAATGGCAAACCACTTCAGTATTCTTGCCTTGAGAACCCCATGAACAGTATGAAAACACAAAAAGAGAGGACACTGAAAGATAACTGCCCAAGTTGTTAGGTGCCCAGTATTCTACTGGAGATCAGTGGAGAAGTAACTCCAGAAAGACTTAAGAGATGGAGTCAAAGCAAAAACAACACCCAGTTGTGGATATGACTGATGATGGAAGCAAGGTCCGATGCTATAAAGAGCTATACTGCATAGGAAACTGGAATGATAGGTCCATAAACTGAAGCAAATTGAAAGTCGTCAAACAGGAGATGGCAAGAGTGAACATCAACATTTTAGGAATCAGCACAGTAAAATGGACTGGAATGGGTGAATTTAACTTAGATAACCATTGACTCTGATGCTGAGAGGGACTAGGGGCAGGAGGAGAAGGGGGCGACAGAGGATGAGATGGCTGGATGGCATCACTGACTCAATGGACGTGAGTCTGAGTGAACTCTGGGAGTTGGTGATGGACAGGGAGGTCTGTCGTGCTGCGATTCATCGGGTCACAAAGAGTCAGACACGACTGAGCGACTGAACTGAACTGAACTGAACCATTATATCTACTACTGTGGGCAAGAATCCCTTGGAAGAAATGGAGTAGCCATCACAGTCAACAAAAGAGTCTGAAATAGACTTTCCTTTGGATGCAATCTCAAAAATGACAGAATGATTTCTGTTCGTTTCCAAGGCAAGCCATACAATATCACGGTAATCCAAGTCTATGCCCCAACCAGTAATGCTGAAGAAGCTGAAGTTGAACAGTTCTATGAAGACCTACAAGACCTTCTAGAACTAATACCCAAAAAAGATGTCCTCTTCATTATAGGGGACTGGAATGCAAAAGCAGGAAGTCAAGAAACACCTGGAGGAACAGGCAAATTTGGCCTTGGAATATGGAATGAAGCAGGGCAATGACTTTTAGAGTTTTTCCAAGAGAACACACTGGTCATAGAAAACACCCTCTTTCAACAACACAAGAGAAGACTCTACACATGGACATCACCAATGGTGAACATCAAAATCAGACTGATTATATTCTTTGCAGCCAAAGATGGAGAAGCTCTATACAGTCATCAAAAACAAGACCAGGAGCTGACTGTGACTCAGATCATGAATTCCTTATTGCCAAATTCAGATGGAAATTCAAGAAAGTAAGGTAAACCCCTAGGCCGTTCAGGTATGACCTAAATCAAATCCCTTAAAATTATACAGTGGAAGTGAGAAATAGATTCAAGGGATTAGATCTGACAGACAGAGTGCCTGAAGAACTATGGACGGAGGTTCATGACATTGTACACGAGGCAGGGATCAAGACTGTCCCCAAGAAAAAGAAGTGCAAAAAGCAAAATGTTGTCTGAGGAGCCCTTATATATAGCTGTGAAAAGAAGAGAAGTGAAAGGCAAAGGGGAAAAGGAAAGATATACCCATTTGAATGCAGAGTTTCAAAGAACAGCAAGGGGAGATAAGAAAGCCTTCCTCAGTGATCAATGCAAAGAAATAGATGAAAACAATAGAATGGGAAAGACTAGAGATCTCTCAAGAAAATTAGAGATACTAAGAAAATATTTCTTGCAAAGATGGGAACAATAAAGGACAGAAATGGCATGGACCTAACAGAAGCAGAAGATATTAAGAAGAGGTGGCAAAAGTAAGCAGAAGAACTGTATAGAAAAGATCTCCACAACCCAGATAATCACAGTATGTGATAACTCAACTAGAGCCAGGCATCCTGAAATGTGAAGTCAGGTGGGCCTTAGGAAGCATCACTATGAACATAGCTAATGGAGGTGATGGAATTCCAATTGAGCTGTTTCAAATCCTGAAAGATGATGCTGTGAAAGTGCTGCACTCAATATGCCAGCAAATTTGGAAAAGTCAGCAGTGGCCACAGGACTGGAAAAGGTCAGTTTTCATTCCAAACCAATGCTCAAACTACCACACAATTGCACTCATATCATATGCTAGCCATGTAATGCTCAAAATTCTCCAAGCCAGGCTTCAGCAATACGTGAACTGTGAATTTCCAGATGTTCAAGCTGGTTTTAGAAAAGCCAGGGAACCAGAGATCAAATTGCCAACATCCATTGGATCATCAAAAAAGCAAGAGAGTTCCAGAAAAACGTCTACTTCTGCTTTATTGACTATGCCAAAGCCTTTGACTGTGTGGATCACAATAAACTGTGGAAAATTCTGAAAGAGATGGGAATACCAGACCACCTGACCTGCCTCTTGAAAAGTCTGTATGCAGGTCAGGAAGCAACAATCAGAACTGGATATGAAACAACAGACTGATTCCAAATCAGAAAGAAGTACATCAAGTCTGTATATTGTCACCCTGCTTATTTAACTTATATGCAGATTGTATCATGAAAAATGCTGGGCTGGATGAAGAACAAGTTAGAATTAAGATTGCCAGGAAAAGTATCAATAACCTCAGATATGCCGATGACACCACTCTTATGGCAGAAAGTGAAGAAGAACTAAAGAGCTTCTTGATGAAAGTGAAAGAGGAGAGTGAAAAAGTTGTCTAAAACTCAACATTCAGAAAACTAAGATCATGGCATCTAGTCCCATCACTTCATGGCAAATAGATAGAGTGGAAATAGTTACAGACTATATTTTTGGAAGGGCTCCAAAATCACTGCAGATGGTGACTGTAGCCATGAAAACAAAAGATGCTTGCACCTTGGAAGAAAAGTTATGACCAACTTAGACAGCATATTAAAAAGTAGAGACATTATTTTGTCAACAAAGCTCCATCTAGTCAAAGTTATGGTTTTTCCAGTAGTCATGTATGGATGTGAGAATTGGACTATAAGGAAGGCTGAGCACCAAAGAATTGATGCTTTTGAACTGTGGTGTTGGAGAAGCCTCTTGAGAGTCCCTTGGACAGCACAGAGATCCAACCAGTCTGTCCTAAAGGAAGTCAGTCCTGAATATTTATTGGAAGGACTGATGTTGAAGCTGTAACTCCAATACTTTGGTCACCTGATGTGAAGAACTGACTCATTGGAACAGATCCTGCTGCTGGGAAAGATTGAAGGCAGGAGGAGAAGGGGATGACAGAGGATGAAAGGGTTGGATGGCATCACCAACTCAATGGGCATGAGTTTGAGTAAACACCGGTAGTTGGTGATGGACAAGGAGGCCTGACGTGCTGTAGGCCATGGGATCACAAAGAGTCAGACACGACTACACGACTGAATTGAACTGAACTGGAGAATCTTTGGAGGCCCTCAGAAGATGAGTACTTAGGGAAATAAAAGCAGATAAAAGAGTCATGTTTGTCTCTGAAGAACAAAATTAGAGAATGCTAAGTGTTGACTCGGGCTTCCCCAGTGGCTCAGTGGTAAAGGATCTGTCTGCCAATACAGGAAAAATGGGTTCAGTTCCTGGGTGGGGGGTTTCCCCTGGAGTAAGAAATGGCACCCCACTCCAGTATTCTTGCCTGAGAAATTTCAGACAGAGGAGCCTAATGATCCATTGGGTCACAAAAAAGTTGGACACAACTTAGTGACTAAACAACAACAAAGATTTGATATAGGACATAGACTTTCCCTAAAAACCTCTGAGAACTCAACTATATAATTCCTTTATTTGAAAGAAAACCAAGAGTCAAAATCTTTAGGCTGCTATGAAGACTAATTTTACTGTTTATAACAAGCAAGTCCAATTTTTCTTATTCAGTTTTCTTATTAAGTTTTACTTAAAAAATAAAAACTTATAAGGCCTTTACCATGAGCAGTGTATTTAATGTTGCCTTAATTTTTTAGTTCCAAGATTATTTTTGACTGTCAATAAATTTAAAGTTGTAAATAAATGATAGTAAAACTGGAGATACTACCTAAAATTAGAGTTAAAATAAGAGTTTATCAGGAATGAGAAAGCATCAATTGGAAGATGGCTAACTGGGGGCAGTGCCAGCGAGAAGCCAGAGAAAGAATTCAACAGCTACATAATATTCCAATGTAATGGTAACTAATTAAACAAGGAGGGCATTAGACTGACGTGGTCTCACTCCTTAGGAGCCTATGTAAATAAACCAAAATCTAAGTCTGAAATGCCTCAAGATTAAAAAATAGAGACCAAAGGATGACCAACCACAAATAGCAAACTAGGCCTTCCCAGTCAATGCAACCATCTAAGTATAGCCAATCAAATCATTTCCTAGCTTTTCTACCCCTTCTTTTCTGTAAAAGTCTTTCCCCTCTCATCCCACCCTCTCCCTCTCTCTCTCCCCCAGAGTCCAAAAGTTCACTCTATAGATCTGAGTCTCGTTTGTTGTCTCGCATACAGGGTCATCATCCCCATCTTTCTAACTTCCATATATATGTGTTAGTATACTGTATTGGTGTTTTTCTTTCTGGCTTACTTCACTCTGTATAGTCGGCTCCAGTTCCATCCATCTCCTTAGAACTGATCCAAATGTATTCTTTTTAATGGCTGAGTAATACTCCATTGTGTATATGTACCACTGCTTTCTTACCCATTCATCTGCTGATGGACATCTAGGTTGTTTCCATGTTCTGGCTATTATAAACAGTGCTGCAATGAACATTGGGGTACATGTGTCTCTTTCTATTCTGGTTTCCTCGGTGTGTATGCCCAGCAGTGGGATTGCTGGGTCGTAAGGCAGTTCTTTTTGCAATTTTTAAAGGAATCTCCACACTGTTCTCCATAGTGGCTGTACTAGTTTGCATTTCCACCAACAGTGTAAAAGGGTTCCCTTTTCTCCACACCCTCTCCAGCATTTATTGCTTGCAGACTTCTGGATCACAGCCATTCTGACTGGTGTGAAGTGGTACCTCATTGTGGTTTTGATTTGCATTTCTCTGATAATGAATGATGTTGAGCATCTTTTCATGTGTTTGTTAGCCATCCATATGTCTTCTTTGGAGAAATGTCTATGAATGGCATTGAAACATGTATACTATCATGTAAGAAATGAATCGCCAGTCTATGTCCGATGCAGGATGCAGGATGCTTGGGGCTGGTGCATGGAAAGGACCCAGAAAGATGGTATGAGGTGGGAGGTGGGAGGGGATTCATGTTTGGGAACGCATGTACACTCGTGGTGAATTCATGTCAATGTTTGGCAAAACCAATACAGTATTGTAAAGCAAACTAAAGTTAAAATAAAAATTAAAAAAAAAAGTCTTTCCCCTGCCTCTGTAGGTAGAGTGCTCCTAACCACCTTGGTTTGTCACTGCCTGATTCAATTAGATTTTTATTAAAATAAACTTTAAAATGTTAATATACCTTTGTGTATCTTTGAACAGTAGGCACTACCATGATGTATTCCTGTCACTATCATTATTATCAGTTTTTTCTATATGAGTACTTACCACGTAAATTTTGCACACATAATTCCCATAATAACCCAAGATAGGTACCTTACAACTCCCCTCTCCCACTAGTAACTCCTTACCACATGATCTCCTTTTGTTGTCTTTGTAGCAATTACAAACTCTCTGTGTTAATATTCTCCTTTGGTTGGAGATGTCTTTGTTTTACTTTATTATCTGTCTACAATATAAGCTTCATAAGAACAGAGACTTCCTGTTATTCCTTACCGGGAACATAGTAGGTGCTAAGTAAATTTTGTACAGAAAAATACAAAAATCAATCTAGAGAAAGGTTAAATATCTAAGATGAATATTTAAAACAGAAATATGTTCAGATATTTAAAATAAATTTAAGAAAACTGACAGAATTGGTATGAATATTGTGTGGTACGTGTATTATATGTACATGAAATATAAAATCTGAGGAGACATTAGCATTACCTATCTCACAGTTAAAGTTAAATATTTTTGCTTTGTTTCTTTGCTTATTCCAATTTTTTACATTAAACATAACATATAATAAACATAATACAATATTTTTAAAAACCACATGACAAGATACATACTCAAGATACTAAAATAAAATACTCAGCTAGGTCCCCAAGGACTAAGCTGTTTGCAATGATTCTTTTTAAGGAATGCTTAGGTGCCCAATGCTTAATTTAACTCCTATATGATCAATATAACCTATAAAGTCTACAACCATATTTATTATTTGGACTCAGAGGTCACAAAAAGCTATGGACAATACTTGTCCCAACAGACCAAGAAATACCCAATGTTATTCTCTGTTCATATTCCATTTTAGTTTTCAAATCTAAATCTATTTGCTCTAAGCTTCTTTTCTTTTCTTTTCTTTTTTTTGGGTTTCATTTCAGTCCTTTTAGTAGTTTGGTTTCCTTTTCCTGCTCTTCCTTATTCTTTCTGCATCTCTTCTCATACATGAAACTGCCATCTCTTGGGAAAAAATGAAGTGGTTAGTGTGGTCATGAAAATTCCCTGTTATCCTTCTTGTACAAATCAATGTTTCTTTCTAAAGCTATTTTTGATCACCCAGATTCAGTTTACCATATGCTAATAAGGAGATTGTTTACGTAATGGACTGAAACATAATAAAAAATTTCTTCTCCCCTCATTTGATCTACAAGTAAGCTTTCATTTCCAGCTTTCACTTATTTGTATTGCTCTTTTGTCTTGCTTCAGTTCAGTTCAGTTCAGTCGCTCAGTTGTGTCCGACTCTTTGCGACCCCAAAGAGTGCTGCTGAATCGCAGCACGCCAGGCCTCCCTGTCCATCACCAACTCTCAGAGTTCACTCAGACTCACGCCCATCAAGTCGGTGATACCATCCAGCCATCTCATCCTCTGTCGTCCCCTTCTCCTCCTGCCCCCAATCCCTCCCAGCATCAGAGTCTTTTCCAATGAGTCTACTCTTAGCTTGAGGTGGCCAAAGTACTGGAGTTTCAGCTTTAGCATCATTCCTTCCAAAGAAATCCCAGGGCTGATCTCCTTCAGAATGGACTGGTTGGATCTCCTTGCAGTCCAAGGGACTCTCAAGAGTCTTCTCCAACACCACAGTTCAAAAGCATCAATTCTTCAGCGCTCAGCCTTCTTTATAGTCCAACTCTCACATCCATACATGACCACTGGAAAAACCATAGCCTTGACTAGACGGACCTTAGTCCGCAAAGTAATGTCTCGCTTATAAGAATGCAAATCTGATTATGACTAGCTGGCGTGTCACATACTGTTAAAATATCCCATCTCTTAACATACCTTTCTAAATAATTAAACTGGTAGGAAATATTTACCCAAGGTAATGTATTATTGCTTAAGTAATAAAATTAAGTGTTCTAATGATAGAAATATATATATATATATAATTTGTGTAGGTGTAGGAAACACTACGAGTTGTGTTCAATTAAGAACGAAGTGTCATGGAAAAATGTAACATTTTCACAATTCATTTAAGCTTATTTTCTGATAGATACATACAACATAGTATGAAAATGCACTGTTTCCAAAAAAGCTGGGTGAGATGACGTAAAAAGAATGCACTGTTAGCCATGTGGAGCAGCTGTGTGATCAACTCCCCACCTGCCTTTTGGAAAGGAAGCCCACTCTGGGGCCAGGCACACCACGTGACAATCTAACAGATGCTGTAGGACTCCCTCCTACTCACCAGGCTCGAACCCAGACAGCATCACCTAAAACCAAAGGAAATAGCAGCATGTGTGAAGAGAATACTATTAAGCAGGCAAGACAGAAATGACCCTCAGATATCTTTGAAGAAGTCAGTCTTCCAGTGGTCTACCAAATAAAGCCATATAGCCAACTGAACATTTCCCCCTTTTTGGTTTCACTAAAGTAGCTGCTTCTTTTCTTCTAATTATACTATACAGAAGTCAGTCCAGTACTATGTATTAAGCAACCTGTCTGCAGGATGTGGGTGAGATTTGCTTTGTTTGTTAAATATCATTTGAAAGAATTACGAGAGAGAAGAATATAAATGATGTATGCATTAAGAGATACAAACTACTATGCATCAAATAAGCAATGAGAATATATTGTACAACACAATGGAAATATAGCCATTATTTTTTAATGATTTAAATAGAGTGCAATTTATAAAAATATTGAATCACTATGTCATATACCTGAAACTTATATCATGTTATTAGTCAACTATACTTCAATAAAAATTTCAATTAAAAATTTTTAAAGTACACAAAAAGTCAAAACAAAACAAATAACATGCACAGTGAAGTAAATCTGAGGTAGACCACTAAAACCCCCAAAGAGAAAAATGAAATCCAAGTGAAATTGCTTCCTTCTTAGGAAAGTGATATCAAAGTTATGCTTTTTTTTCCTATTCAGACATTGGTTCTCATAATGGCTTATAGCATATAATAACCTTTCTACTTTAGCATCCTTATGCAGAAAACTGGCATCATATATTTTATTACTTTGAGTTCATTTCTAGAGTGGTGAGGGGATTAATTAATTTATTCATACATATTAAATACATTTTGTAGAAGTCCTTTTGAAATTCTACCAC
>SJYQ01104328.1:50719-70544 GCA_006410935.1 Redunca redunca
ATCATTAGTTGTTATTTTTCAAATAGTTGTATAATGTTTTAAAATTTCTTCTATTTTTTTCACTGGTAAACAAAACTTCTGTAGGAAGACTGTGAATACTGCTTGATTAAATCAATGCTAATTTCCACAAACAACAAATTTTCTCAAATGCCTATTTTAATTACTATTACAATATCATCTAAATTTTAGCAACTATAAATCAAGTGGTCCAGAAATTAGGTCTGATAGATTCAGTGCATTAATGGGTTTGATGCATTGTTCAGCATATTCATTTTATTGCAGAAAGCTAATCTTTTTCCTGGTATCTCACACAGGCATTCAGCTAGAGCTAAAATGAATGTGCAGTTTTCTGAGGCTTTCCCAAAGGGACAATGCGTATCACATAGCAACATCTGCCAAGGAGAAAACTACACAACCAGTTTCATTTTTTCCCTCTTGTAAAGATGATTTCATCCAATTGCAGGAAATGTATGCAACATCAATACCATTTTAAACATACTTTACTATGCAAGTCTATGGTTATTTTATTGGGTTCAATAACCATTATCACACCTTAAATTTTGCATTTCTAAAGAATTTTCACATCTGCTTAACAACCCTGCCAAGGAAGGGTTGATCATTCCCATTTTACATATAGAAAAGCTGATATTTATAGGAGGTGGGTGTCTTGATCAAGGTCATAAGACTGCCTTTATGTAGAACCAGGATGGAATTCACTATTCAGTTCTGTTTTCATTATACTTTTCATATATATATGCACAAAAAATAATGTATAATACAAGTACATAGTTATGTACTAACAGTCTGTTTTATAATCTACCAGGTCGTATGTAATGAGAAGGGAAACACTATGTCTATTTATTGTTCTAATTTCTGTGTAATCATAGTGCAGTTTGGTTTTTGTCTTGTAAATGATAGAGATTTGGAACAGCTGCAAATTGCTAATGTTCCTGGATACATTTGGCAGCAGCCTGAGGCAAGCAAATCCACAACAAGCAAATTAAATCCTTATAGTAATTTATCTCTAAGCACTTACAGTATGAATAACAGAGGTATTGTGGGCCCAAAACAATTTTAAAAGAAATATAAGTGGTTGTTTATTTATTTATACAAAGAGACCAAGAAGTTTAGAGCATATGGTACAAAGGACAATAACCGGGAGAGTCAACTTCTTGCTATAGCTGAAAAATCATGAGCTTTGAAGTGAAAAAAAAAAAAAAGAACCACTTGAATTTGATAAGATTTCAAATTTGATATCAAGGTAAAAGATTGATAGTAAGTCCAGAAGGGCTTTCCAGGCAGAGAGCATGGGTGTGAGAGATGGAGCAGAGGCAGATGAGAGATTCATGTTTCAAAGAGATTAGAGTAAAGCAAAGTCACTCAGTCATGTCCAACTCTTTGTGACCCCATGGACTGTAGCCTACCAGGCTCCTCTGTCCATGGGATTTTCCAGGCAACAGTAATGGAATGGATTGCCATTTCCTTCTTCAGGGGATCTTCCCAACCCAGGGATCGAACCTGGGTCTCCCACATTGTAGACAGATGCTTAACCATCTGAGCCACCAATCAAAGAGTTTTGTTACTCAAAATCTGCACCCCTCTTGTTAAAAGAAACAGAAATAATGGCCAGGAAAATAGGAGATACCATTATTCTCTCTACTGTACAGCTCTAGAGTACAATTAGCTGCTTAGCATTTCACTTTTTCCTTCACTCATAGGTCTATGCCATGCCTACCCTCTACTCAAGGCCAACTTTACACACATTTGGCAATTTCTACCTCATGGTTCTAAGCCATCGGTGATGAGCCATGCATTAGGTAAATAGCTGAGGGAGAAGCGCAAAAAGAAATATTAAACTATTGAAGAAAAGTTATTCATGGATCCTTGTTAAAGATAGTGAAGTGGACTTTGTCAAGGGGGACTGTCATGAAAGGCATCTGGACCACCACAATGGGATTTTACAGTGGGGTAGAGATATTGCTCCCAACTCAACAGAATAAGGAAAGTGGGAATTTATATCCAAAAAGTGAGAGGGGTTATCAGTGGATGGAAAATTATTAAAAGGAGATATCAGGGGTTGGGGATGATTCTAGCTTTAACAACTCAACAAGACTCTTCTGAAGGCAAGTCAGGTGGTCAGAAATCACCTGAAGAATGGTAAATGATGGGGAACTTGATCAAATATCGAGGCTGGGAGATGATGGCTAAACTGACTTAGCAAGATTCTTGCTAAAACTGGACAATTCAGATATGAACACAGAAGCTCAAACATAAGGGCCTAGTTGAGAAGAGAGTTACAAGAAGCCTGACTAGAGTTTGGTCAAGATAAGAATCTTTGTCAGCACACACACCCGCATAGCCCCTATTCATTCTGTCCACAGATATGTTCCAGTGTCTTCAAGCGCCAGTACTTCCGTCTTGTCAAGTTCACTATGTCCCATCCCACCTCTATACCTGTATGTGCTATTGCCTGTTTTAATATCATTCAAGGGCACTTTTCCTGACCTAAAACTTATCTTCATCTAAAAGATAAACCATGCTACATGCTTTCATCAACGCATATTTGTCTCTTACAGCAGATAGTCATTATGTAATGGTGCAATTGTAGATAGTAATTGTGTCTCAATGTGATTCTTTAATAATTATCTGCCAATAGTTCAATAAAATTCTTGAGGTTTGTTTTAAATTTATTTTATTGAAGTAATTAGAGTACTGTTGATTTAAAATGTTTTGCTAAATACTACTATTCAGGAAAGTGATTCATTTATACATACATATGTTTGTTTATGTATATGTTTTTTTGCTTTACTTCCAATATGGCTTACTCAGTTCAGTTCAGTTGCTCAATCACTCAGTCATGTCTGACTCTTTGAGACCCCATGAACTGCAGCATGCCAGGACTCCCTGTCCATCACCAACTCCTGGAGTCCACCCAAACCCATGTCCATTGAGTCAGTTATGCTATCCAACCATCTCATGCTCTGTCGTCCCCTTCTCCTGCTGCCCTCAATCTTTCCCAGCATCAGAGTCTTTTCCAATGAGTCAGCTCTTCGCATCAGATGGGCAAAGTATTGGAGTTTCAGCTTCAACAAGAGTCCTTCCAATGAACATCCGGGACTGATCTCCTTTAGGATGGACTGGTTGGATCTCCTTGCAGTCCAAGGGACTCTCAAGAGTCTTCTCCAACACCACAGTTCAAAAGCATCAATTCTTCGGCACTCAGCTTTCTTTATACTCCAACTCTCACATCCATATGTGAACACTGGAAAAACCATAGCCTTGACTAGACGGACCTTTGATGACAAAGTAATGCCTCTGCTGTCTAAGTTGGTCAAAACTTTCCTTCCAAGGAGCAAGCGTCTTTTAATTTCATGGCTGCAATCACCATCTGCAGTGATTTTGGAGCCCAGAAAAATAAAGTCAGCCACTGTTTCCACTGTTTCCCCATCTATATCCCATGAAGTGATGGGACCAGATGCCATGATCTTCATTTTCTGAATGTTGAGCTTTAAGCCAACTTTTTCACTCTCCTCTTTCAATTTCATCAAGAGGCTCTTTAATTCTTCTTCGCTTTCTGCCATAAGGGTGGTGTCCTGTGCAAATCTGAGGTTATTGATATTTCTCCAGGAAATCATGATTCCAGCTTGTGCTTCTTCCAGCCCAGCGTTTCTCATGATGTACTCTGCATATAAGTTAAATAAGCAAGGTGACAATATATAGCCTTGATGTACTCCTTTTCATATTTGGAACCAGTCTGTTGTTTCATATCCAGCTCTAACTGTGCTTTCTGACCTGCATACAGGTTTCTCAAGAAGCAAGTCAGGTGGTCTGATATTCCCATCTCTTTCAGAATTTTCCACAGTTTATTGTGATCCACAATAAAAGTAAATAAAAAACAAATAAAAACAAAAAAGAGATGGCTCAACATTCAGAAAACAAAGATCATGGCATCTGGTCCCATCCCTTCATGGGAAATAGATGGGGAAACAGTGGAAACAGTGTCAGACTTTATTTTTCGGGGCTCCAAAATCACTGCAGATGGTGATTGCAGCCATGAAATTAAAAGATGCTTACTCCTTGGAAGGAAAGTTTTGACCAACCTAGACAACATATTAAAAAGCAGAGACATTACTTTGTCAGCAAAGGTCCGTCTAGTCAAGGCTATGGTTTTCTCAGTGTTCATGTATGGATATGAGAGTTGGACTATAAAGAAAACTGAGTGCTGAAGAATTGATGCTTTGAACTGTGGTGTTGGAGAAGACTCTTGAGAGTCCCTTGGACTGCAAGGAGATCCAACCAGCCCATCCTAAAAGAGATCAGTCCTGGGTGTTCATTGGTAAGACTGATGTTGAAGCTGAAACTCCAATACTTTGGCCACCTGATGCAAAGAGCTGACTCATTAGAAAAGACCGTGATGCTGGGAAAGATTCAGGGCAGCAGGAGAAGGGGACGACAGAGGATAAGATGGTTGGATGGCATCACTGATTCAACAGACATGGGTTTGGGTGGACTCCGGGAGTTGATTATGGACAGGGAGGCCTGGCATTCTGCGGTTCATGCGGTTGCAAAGAGTCGGATGTAACTGAGAGACTGAACTGAACTGAACTGAATTGTGACCCACACAGTCAAAGGCTTGGCATAGTCAATAAAGCAGAAATAGATGTTTTTCTGGAACTCTTGCTATTTCGACGATCCAGCAGATGTTGGCAATTTTATCTCTGGTTCCTCTGCCTTTTCTCAAAGCAGCTTGAACATCTGGAAGTTCACAGTTCCACATTTTGCTGAAGCCTGGCTTGGAGAATTTTGAGCATTACTTTACTAGCATGTGAGATGAGTGCAACTGTGCTCTAGTTTGAACATTCTTTGGCATTGCCTTTCTTTGGGATTGGAATGAAAACTGACCTTTTCCAGTCCTGTGGCCACTGCTGAGTTTTCCAAATTTGTTGGCATATTGGAACTTTCACACATCATCTTTCACAGCATCATCTTTCAGGATTTGAGATAGCTCAACTGGAATTCCATCACCTCCACTAGCTTTGTTTGTAGTGATGCTTTCTAAGGCTCACTTGACTTCACATTCCAGGATGTCTGGCTCTAGGTGAGTAATCACACCATTGTGATTATCTGGGTCGTGAAAATCTTTTTTGTACAGTTCTTCTGTGTATTCTTGCCACCTCTTCTTAATATCTTCTGCTTCTGTTAGGTCCAGACCATTTCTCTCCTTTATCGAGCCCATCTTTGTATGAAATGTTCCCTTGGTATCTATAATTATCTTGAAGAGATCGCTAGTCCTTCCCATTCTATTGGTTTCCTCTATTTGTTTGCATTGATCCCTGAGAAAGGCTTTCTTATCTCTCCTTGCTATTCTTTGGAACTCTGCATTCAAATAGGTAAATCTTTCCCTTTTCCCTTTGCTTTTTGCTTCCTTTCATTTCACAGCTATTTGTAAGGCCTTCTCAGACTTCCATTCTGCTTTTTTCATTTCTTTTTTTGGAAGTTGGTCTTAATCCCTGTCTCCTCTACAATGTCACAAACCTCCGTCCACAGTTCATCAGGCACTCTGTCTGTCAGATCTAGTCCCTTCAATCTATTTTTCTCTTCCACTGTATAGTCATAAGGGATTTGATTTTCGTCATAGCTGAATATTCTAGTGGTTTTCCCTACTTTCTTCAATTTCAGTCTGAGTTCGGCAATAAGGAGTTCATTATCTGAGCCACTGTCAGCTCCTGGTCTTGTTTTTTGCTGACTGTATAAAGCTTCTCCATCTTTGGCTGCAAAGAATATAATCAATCTGATTTCAGTGTTGACCATCTGATGATATACATGTGTAGAAACTTCTCTTGTGTTATTCGAAGAGGGTGTTTGCTATGACCAGTTCATTCATTGGCAGAACTGTATTAGCCTTTGCCCTGCTTCATTCCATATTCCAAGGCCAAATTTGCCTGTTCCTCCAGGTGTTTCTTGACTTCCTACTTTTGCATTCCAGTCCCCTATAGTGAAAAAGACATCTTTTTGGGTGTTAGTTCTAGAAGATCTTGTTGGTCTTCATAGAACTGTTCAACTTATAATTGCTTATTACAGTCTATTGATTACAGTTCTGTGTGCTATTCACTAGGACCTTGTTGTTTAGTCTAGATATGATCATTTCCATTCGCTAATCCCAAACTCCCAGTCCACCCCTCCCAACCCACCTTCTCTCTGGCAACCCCAGGGCTGCTGTCCTCTGTGTTTGTGTGGCTGTTTCTGTTTCATGGATAAGCTCATGTATGTCATAGCTTAGATTCCACAGGTCCGTGATTTCATATGGTATTTGTCTTTCTCTTTCTAACTTCAATAGTATAATAAGCTGTAGGTCCATCCGTGCTGCTGCAAATGGCATCATTTCATTCTTTTGTATGGCTTAGTAATATTCTGTTGTATGTGTACACCACATCTTCTTTATCCATCCATCTATCACTGGACATTTGAGTTGCTTCCATGTTTGGGGTATCATAAATGGTATTGCTATGAATGTAAAAGTGAAAATATCTTTTCAAATTATATTTTTTTCCTGGATATATGCCCAGGAGTGGGATTGATGGATCACATGGCAACTCTATTTAAAGTTTTTGAGGAACCGCCATACAAAATTCTTGAGTTTTCATTGACTGTAAGTTTAATGAGGGACAATGATGAGTATATTTTGCTTAATACTATAATCTGGCACGCTTCTATAGTGGATCAATAAATACTTATTGAATAATTGGGCCCTTTCTAAGAATAATTCTCAAGTAGAGAGAGGAGTAAAAGTGTGGAGAAAAGATAAGAGCAATTAAAACAGAATGAACAAGAAAACTGGGTTTATTCACCCACTCATACATGTAAAATTATTCACTCAATAGCTAGTAAGCTGGTTTTAAATCTAGCAAATTTTGATAGTGATCCTCTATTTGCTTATTTACTTAAGTTTATTTATAGGGCTTGAAGCATACTGTCCCTACTTTGCATGATTAGAAAAGTTTACAGTTATCATATATGAGTGGATTTACTTTTTATGTATATTGTTTAGCCCTTCATGAAAAATAAAACCCAAAATTATGATACTGCTTCTCTGAAAAGCATCATCTGTGATGTTCATAACTGTGATCTGTATGAGAATGTGGCATCCATATATTTTCTGCAAAGAATAGCAAGAACTTGTCTATCAGGAAAAAATACAGATTATCAACCATAAGGCAGTTCAAAGTCTTTCAGAAGCCTTAACTAGGGAAAAGATAGGTAGAAAAGATAATTTTGGAAATTAAGGGAGCAGCATGAGACTTGGGTAACTTAGCTCAAAAACATGGATTGAGAAAGTTCTACAAATGAGTTTAAGTATAGAAACTTTAGAAAAATAAAAGTAAGAAGCTAATCCAAAGGAAACATTTTATATATTTAAATAACAAAGGTTGTTTTTATATGCATGCTCAAGTGACATCTTCTTAACCTAAATTGTTAATGCAAATTTGTTTAATACATGTAAGGTTTTCCCCGTAAAATGGATCAAATGTTCTGTCTCAGAATATGTCACTTCAGCATAAGAATTACTTTGACCTGGGGGCAATTAAGAAACAGTAGACACAAAAGGAAATCTCAGTAATCTGTCTTTCTGCCTAAAAGTAGGAGGGAAATTTATCTTAGTAAAGATGTTCCCCCTCCCTTTTTCCAAAAATGAAGAGGACAATGACCCTCAAACACTGAAGACAACTCAACCTTATTAGTGGAGATAGCACCAGCTCTAGTCTGCATAATAAATTGTACTAGACAACACTTATCTTCCATTAGCTTTCCTCATATATTTAAACTTCTCACAGTTTACTGCCCTTAAGAAGCCCAACCCCCTTTTGCTTGATCTTATCTCCTGTCCACAATTCATTGCCCTTTGTTAAAATGATATATAGCTCTCAAGCCTATCACATCTTTGGATTTTCACTTCATTTTGTTTTTGGAGGCCTCATATGCATAATAAACCTTTTTCTGCCAAACTATCAGTTGCCATTTTAATTTGCAGACTCTAGCTACTGAACATAATAAGGTAGAACGAAAACATTTTTTTTCCATAACCTTCTGCCTCCCATCTCTAGTTTTTCAACAAAAGAAATGGGCACTTTTTAATAAGCTGCCATCAAGTAGGGAACCTCTTAAATGATAGGACATATTCTTTGGAGAGCATTCTAAAGATGAGTATGCCATTTGATGCATCATTCCTTCATTTATTTAAAATATATTTATTGGGCACCCACATAAATCTAACAGTTTGACTAAGATCTAAGATAGACACAGTTATTGTCTTCATAGATCCAAACTGTATCAGGGAGAGAAGAATTAAGCAAAGCATTACACAATTAATAATTTAATAACTAGTATTAATTCTATGGAAGAGAAGTACAGGGTACTGTGAAAGTGCAACTACTAAAACACCTGACCCAGAATGGAAGGAGAGGGTGACCCACAGAGACATCCTTGAAAGAATTCTATTTCAGCTGAGTGTTGAGGAATGAGTAGGAATTAACTAACATTGTTATTTGACCAGACAGCATCTAAATGCCATTGACAATTTACCGTTTAATGAGTTTTTGTTGGGGCAGAGTCCACTCCAGTTAAAAGAAGTCAAAAATACCAGATACTCATTTTTGCAGCATCCTTTAAAGTGCAGCCACATTTGTATTAATGTGCCTTTAATGGAGAGTGAAAAATTTGGGTTAAAGCTCAACATTCAGAAAACGAAGATCATGGCATCTGGTCCCATCATTTCATGGGAAATAGATGGGGAAATAGTGTCAGACTTTATTTTGGGGGGCTCCAAAATCACTGCAGATGGTGATTGCAGCCATGAAATTAAAAGACGCTTACTCCTTGGAAGAAAAGTTATGACCAACCTAGATAGCATATTGAAAAGCAGAGACATTACTTTGCTGACTAAGGTCCATCTAGTCAAGGCTATGGTTTTTCCAGTGGTCATGTATGGATGTGAGAGTTGGACTGTGAAGAAGGCTGAGCGCCGAAGAATTGGTGCTTTTGAACTGTGGTGTTGGAAAAGACTCTTGAGAGTCCCTTGGACTGCAAGGAGATCCAACCAGTCCATCCTGAAGGAGATCAGCCTTGGGATTTCTTTGGAAGGAATGATGCTGAAACTCCAGTGCTTTGGCCACCTCATGCGAAGAGTTGACTCATTGGAAAAGACTCTGATGCTGGGGGGGATTGGGGGCAGGAGGAGAAGGGGACGACAGAGGATGAGATGGCTGGATGGCATCACTGACTCGATGGACATGAGTTTGAGTGAACTCCGGGAGTTGGTGATGGACAGGGAGGCCTGGCGTGCTGCGATTCATGGGGTCGCAGAGTCGGACACGACTGAGCGACTGAACTGATATATGTATATACAGCTATAGATATAACTGAATTGGGGACGTGTGACACAGAATGAATGGGAAATGGATATTTCTGTAGGTATCAGCTGATGCAGAAATAATGAGTTGCTGGGGCAGCAGCCTTGGCGGTAAGCAGGCGCGCTGGGGCGTGGTGTGGAGGGCCGTGGTGTGCGCCCCGCATCGGTGCGGAGCCATCGGAGACGTGGTTCCGGCAGCATGGCCGCAAGCTTTGCTCTCTAGAGCCCGCCCAGTGTTTCTGTGAGCCCCCAAACATCTTTTAATATTTTTTTTCCTCTTAAATTAGTCAGAGTTGGGTTTTGTTGGTGATAACCAAGCAAATAGTGGGAGAGAGTGAAAAAGAACTCCTTGGTGAAGGTGAGAGTGAATGTGAACCGTCCGAGTAGCTGGGGGAGACGATGTGACAGGAGAGCTGCCGCAGGGCCAGCGACCGCTGAGCCAGGGCGCCGAGGCCGTGAGGGGGAGTCTTTACCTTGTTCTAAGAGCAACGAGAATCAGTAAAGAGCTTTAAGCAGCCAGGAGACATGATAAAATTTGCATTTTTAAAGGTCACTCAGCGATTGGAGCCTTTATGCCGGAAATTACTATAGCTAGATAAAGACTATGGCTGTGGAAATGCAGACTAGAATTTTGAAATTCTATGAAGTAAAATAAATCGGTTTTGGCAAGAGGTCAGACGTGTAAGAGTGGGACATCTTCCTTGCACAACAACCTGTTACATGTTCGACAGAAGCGGATAACCGATGGAGCAATTCCAATATATGTACGTTCTCTGGCTGGTCTGATTTGCATATATTCTGTTAAATCAAATATAGTGAGTAGAAGCACATAGTTAATACACACACACATATTTCTTCCCCCATTTTCTTAACCTAAAATGATTAAATTCAGTTCCTCTGCGTTTCATGTACTTCAGCAGTTTATAACATTATGTCATCTCTGCAATAACAATTAAATCTTTTTCCTTGCGTTTTGAAAGGAAATGAAAGCATAAATTTGTTCTAGAAATGTGGAAAAGAAATTCAGAAGCTAGACAAATAGAAGGGTTGAGAATTTGGTTGATACTTGATGTGTTGCTAAACAGTAAAATCCAATTATTAGTAATAAAAATAAAACAAAAATTACTTCTCCGTACCACCTAGTAAAAATAAGCAAAACATTCTAATAGTTGAAAGTCCTTTCGTTGTCTCCTAATGATAATGCTGCAGGACTCAGCCTCTCTGTTCAATAGGTATTTGTCACCGGTAATGTTGTGTTGGTGAAAACTTTTTTTTTTTTTTTTTTACTTTAATTCTGTGCCTTCCTCTGTGTTTTCATAGAACTCCAAGCAAGCTCTAACACACATTTGCATAGGTCATGACAGGGATGGATTAATGTGGTTTACTTCTAGTACGGAAATCATGGATCCTATCAAATAAGCTGCAACTTTTCCAACACTCATAGGTTCCACAGCCTTAATCATGTGTGTTCTCTGGGCCCACACTTTTAACTGGCATCCATCCTTCTTTAAAACTGACACTCTGCTTGTGCACCATGACTTTTTACCTACTATCTCCAAGTCTGACCAATGGCCTGCTTGTTCCTGTTGTTTGATATCATGCCTGCCTTTGCCGACACCACCCCAATCTGTGGTACAATTCTCTGGTACCAGTTTCTTAAATTTCTATGCAATTATTATTAGCAGCCTTAGTGGTTTTCCACAATAAACTGTGGAAAATTCTGAAAGAGATGGGAATTCCAGACCACCTGACCAGCCTCTTGAGAAGCCTATATGCAGCTCAGGAAGCAACAGTTAGAACTGGACATGGAACAACAGACTGGTTCCAAATAGGAAAAGGAGTACGTCAAGGCTGTATATTGTCACCCTGCTTATTTAACTTCTATGCAGAGTACATCATGAGAAACGCTGGGCTGGAAGAAGCACAAGCTGGAATCAAGATTGCCAGGAGAAATATCAATAACCTCAGATATGCAGATGACACCACCCTATGGCAGAAAGTGAAGAGGAACTAAAGAGCCTCTTGATGAAAGTGAAAGAAGAGAGTAAAAAGTTGGCTTAGAGCTCAGCAGTCAGAAAACTAAGATCATGGCATCTAGTCCCATCCGTTCATGGGAAGTGGAGATGGGGAAACAGTGGAAACAGTGTTAGACTTTATTTTGGGGGCCTCCAAAATCACTGCAGATGGTGATTGCAGCCATAAAATTAAAAGATGCTTACTCCTTGGAAGGAAAGTTATGACCAAACTAGATAGCATATTGAAAAGCAGAGACATTACTTTGCCAACAAAGGTCCATCTAGTCAAGGCTACGGTTTTTGCAGTAGTCATGTATGCATGTAAGAGTTGGACTGTGAAGAAAGTTGAGCACTGAAAAATTGATGCTTTTGAATTGTGGTGCCGGAGAAGACTCTTGAGAGTCCCTTGGACTGCAAGGACATCCAACCAGTCCATTCTAAAGGAGATTAGTCCTGGGTGTTCTTTGGAAGGAATGATGTTAAAGCTGAAATTCCAGCACTTTGGCCACCTCATGCGAAGAGTTGACTCATTGGAAAAGACTCTGATGCTGGGAGGGATTGGGGACAGGAGGAGAAGGGGACGACAGAGGATGAGATGGCTGGATGGCATCACTGACTCGATGGATGTGAGTTTGAGTGAACTCCAGGAGTTGGTGATGGACAGGGTGGCCTGCCATGCTACAATTCATGGAGTCACAAAGAGTCAGACATGACTGAGCGACTGAACTGAACCTAGTGGTTTAAATTTTTAATTATTATTTTTCATTAAGTTATATGTATCCAGGCTGCAAGGGTTTTTAAATGGATCAAAAGGATATATTGTAAAAAGTAACATTCAATTCAGAGAGCAGAAGGGATGAACTGGTGGGGCAGAGAGGGTTTATATGGCAGTGAAACTACTCTGTAGGATCCTGAATGGTGTACGCATGCCATACATTTGTCAAACCCCATAGAACGTACAGCGCAAAGGGTGAACCCTCATGTAAACTACAGACTTTAGTAAAATGTATAAATGTTGTCTCATCAACAGTGACAATTGTACCACATTAATGTCAGTTATTACTAATAAAGGAACTGTTGATGGGGAAAGGGGGCATACCATGTGGGAACTCTGTGCACTTTCTGCTAAATTTTTCTGTGAACCTAAAACTGCTCTAAAATATAGTCTAATAACTTTCTCTCCCATTCATGCGCCACCACCTAATTCCTTTTCCTATAGGAAATATATGTATAGAATGTTTTATATACTATCCATACATTAAAGTATGTAATGACAATTAGCTACCAATTGTAGGTGTTGCTTTTAAACTAAAAACATGATTCACTATAAGAAAACCAAAATGCCCCTTGCTTCAGTGCCATCTAATTTCACCTCCAAGTTCCTCTCTGACCCAGAGGATGTTGTTTATGTTTTGCTTCCACCTGATTAATTTTTTTTTCAGGCTAGAGAAGAGTCCATTATTCATTATTCACAATTATGCTTTTGGTAGTACACATTATAGTTAATTCGGATTCTGTGGTGGCTCAGCTGGTAAAGAATCCTCCTGCAATACGGGAGATCTGGGTTCAATCCCTGCGTTGGGGAGGTGCCCACTCCAGTATTCTGGCCTGGAGAATTCCATGGACTGTGTTCCATGGGGTCACAAAGAGTCGGACATGACTGACTTTCACTTTGTCACTTACGGTTAATTACATATCAATTTGCATCATTATTTCATTTAATGTCTGGCTATCCTTAGTCTGATAACCTTTTGATTGATGGTAAAGTTTGGTTCAAGTCACTTTTAAAAGGTATGCAGCAGGCAAATATAAATGTTGTCCTTGGTCATAATAGCAGCATTTTTATAGCTATTGTATAATGACCAATCTGCTTTTCCATCTATGTCACATCTGGTGGCCTCTTATAGATATTTGATCTGTGACCCTGGGAAGCTAAATCAGTATAGTGTGGAACAAGAGTTGCATTTGTAGGATTCTAGGTGTATCTTTCCTCAGTTCTTTGTACTCTAGCACCATGAGGCAAGGCAACTCTATGGTATGGTCTCAGGGGGCTCCATTCACATAGCAACCTCGAGCACAGCTAGCCCCACCTTATGAAGCAGTCCAGAAGTACGTCTTCAGTAAATATCTATTATGTGAAATAAAAACTACATAGCCACTGTAGAAAAGGGCAGAAATTATTAAATGTATTCATGTTAGCTTTTTTTTTTTAAAAAAAAGAGAATAATATAAAGCTTATTTGATTCATCATGTGGTTGAGTCAGCATTGTTTTTATTATTTTAATGTGGTATATTGGGTCTTTGTTCAACTCTTCATGCAATTCAGTTAAGTCACTCAGTCGTGTCCAACTCTTTGCAACCCAATGCACTGCAGCATTCCAGTCTTCCCTGTCCATCACCAGCTCCTGGAGCTTGCTCAAATTCATGTCCATCGAGTTGGTGATGCCATCCAGCCATCTCATCCTCTGTCATCCCCTTCTCCTCCTGCCCTCAATCTTTCCCAGCATCAGGGTCTTTTCAAATGAGTCAGTTCTTCACATCAGGTGGCCAAAGTATTGGAGTTTCAGCTTCAGCATCAGTCCTTCCAATGAATATGCAGGACTGATTTCCTTTAGGATACACTGGTTGGATCTCCTTGTAGTCCAAGGGACTCTCAAGAGTCTTCTCCAACACTACAGTTCAAAAGCATCAATTCTTTGGCACTCAGCTTTCTTTATAGTCCAACTCTCACATCCATACATGACTACTGGGAAAACCATAGCTTTGACTACACAGACCTTCATTGACAAAGTAATGCCTCTGCTTTTTAATATGCTGTCTAGGTTGGTCATAGCTTTTGTTCCTGAGCAAGCATCCTTTAATTATTAAGTAATTATTCATTATTTCCCTCTAATAGAGTTACATCCATACCCTCTGGCAACTGATTTTGAAGTACCTTCCTTTGACATGGTACATAAGTCCCCATCCAAATAACATTTGGTTGAGGTATTAATATTTTACCTTCCTCTGCAAATAGAGTATAAGTGAGGATATATGCCAAGGAGGACTCCAAAAGGTGATTTTGTCATTTGACTTGGCCTCCTGGAATTTTCAGTCTCTGCCAGAAAAATGTGCCCAATGTGGCCTTTTCCTTGCTAAAACCTGGAATAGAGCACATAGAATAGACTTGAATCCAAACCAAAGCTGGAAGTTTAGCCTACACAGGCTCAAACAGAGGAGCCTAGTCAAGATCAGCCAAACAATAGTTGACCTGGAGACCCATGAGGGAGAAAAGTAAATGTTTATTGTTGGAACCTGTGGAGATCTTTATAGTTACTTGCTATCAGCATTACCTCAGTGTAAACAAAGCAAAACAAAACTGTATAGTGCCAAACTGTGTTGCGAAATTATTAGTAACAACTAATGCTCAAAATTCTCCAAGCCAGGCTTCAGCAATATGTGAACCGTGAACTTCCAGATGTTCAAGCTAGTTTTAGAAAAGGCAGTGGAACCAGAGATCAAATTGCCAACATCGGATGGATGATGGAAAAAGGAAGAGAGTTCCAGACAAACATCTATTTCTGCTTTATTGACTATGCCAAAGCCTTTGACTGTGTGGATCACAATAAACTGTGGAAAATTCTGAAAGAGATGGAAATACCAGACCACCTGACCTGCCCCTTGAGAAACCTATATGCAGGTCAGGAAGCAACAGTTAGAACTGGACATGGAAAAACAGACTGGTTCCAAATAGGTAAAGGAGTCCATCAAGGCTGTATATTGTCACCCTGCTTATTTAACTTCTATGCAGAGTACATTATGAGAAACGCTGGGCTGGAAGAAGCACAAGCTGGAATCAAAATTGCCGGGAGAAATATCAATAACCTCAGATATGCAGATGACACCACCCTTGTGGCAGAAAGTGAAGAGGAACTAAAGAGCCTCTTGATGAAAGTGAAATCGGAGAGTGAAAAAGTTGGCTTAAAGCTCAACATTCAGAAAACGAAGATCGTGTTATCTGGTCCCATCATTTCATGGGAAATAGATGGGGAAACAGTGTCAGACTTTATTTTGGGGGGCTCCAAAATCACTGCAGATAGTGACTGCAGCCATGAAATTAAAAGACGCTTACTCATTGGAAGGAAAGTTATGGTCAACTTAGATAGCATATTAAAAAGTAGAGACGTTACTTTGCCAACTAAGGTCCGTCTAGTCAAGGCTATGGTTTTTCCAGTGGTCACGTATGGATGTGAGAGTTGGACTGTGAGGAAAGCTGAGCGCCGAAGAATTGATGCATTTGAACACTGTGGTGTTGGAGAAGACTCTTGAGAGTCCCTTGGGCTGCAAGGACATCCAACCAGTCCACTCTAAAGATCAGTCCTGGTTGTTCTTTAAAAGGACTGCTGCTAAAGCTGAAACTCCAGTACTTTGGCCACCTCATGCGAAGAGTTGACTCATTGGAAAAGACTCTGATGCTGGGAGGGATTGGGGACAGGAGGAGAAGGGGACGACAGAGGATGAGATGGCTGGATGGCATCACCGACTCGATGGACGTGAGTTTGAGTGAACTCCGGGAGTTGGTGATGAACAGGGAGGCCTGGCCTGCAATTTATGGGGTCGCAAAGAGTCGGACATGACTGAGCAACTGAACTGAACTGAACCAAAAACATCTATGTAATCTTCCCGTGCTACCAGAAATGTTAAATAGCTACCAGAACATTTATCTTTAAATTTGGTGTGTTAAGTTGTTTAAGAATTTGCAAATTTATTTTTAAAAGCAAGTCACTGTCTCCCTGTTAATAAAACTGCCTCACCACTGTACAATGATTCCAATGCGTATCATTTTGAAGAGTAAGAACATTTGGAGTCATCATACAATGTCCACCTTTTAAACTACTTCATTTTATCCTAAGCACCAGTGAGTTAAATTTCATGTAGATCCCTAAATTTAGTGAAAAAAACAGTCTGCAACTTTCTAAATTCACATTAAATTTATTTGATCAATACAAATAAAATAAAAGAATAAAATCTAAATATATTTGGAAGTTGTTTATCACTGTAGGTAATTATCAGACTTGGTGTAGGTATAGAGGTGAAAACCAAAATAGCAGTGACTTCCATTTTACTGTGACATATAGTATCATGAAACATTTATTATTTCTAAAGTGCTTGATACCTTTGTAGGGTAAGTAAAATAAGTAAAGTCGCTCAGTCGTGTCCGACTCTTTGCGACCCCATGGACTGCAGCCTATCAGACTGTTCCGTCCATGGGATTTTCCAGGCAAGAGTGCTGGAGTGGATTGCCATTTCCTTCTCCAGGGGATCTTCCTGACCCAGGAATCAAACCTGGGTCTCCCGCATTGCAGGCAGACACTTTACCGTCTGAGCCACCAGGGATCCTAGAGATGAGACTACTGAGGCTCAAGGAAGTAAAATCTGCCTGAGAACACACAGACACTAAACCAGGTTTCAGATAAAAAACGTTTGTCTAATTCCAAAACCTGGAGAAGGAAATGGCAAACCACTCCAGTATTCTTGCTTGGAGAATCCCATGGACAGAGGAGCTTGGCAAGCTACAGTCCATAGGGTCACAAGAGTCAGAAACGACTTAGCAACTAAAGAGAGAAAGAATACCATAACCACAGTTCTAGTCACACAATGTCTTAAAGTCATTCATCTTTTAATACTCCAAACACATGAATATTTATAAAAATGTTTGCTGAGTTGAACTGAGAAGGAACAGATACTCAATTCGACAAGGGATAACTAAGCAAAAGCAGCCACCGTACCTCTTTGTCTTACTTTCACCTATGGCAAGAGTAAAATTATTTCAAGCGTATCAAGCTGTGACCAATTTTGCTTTGAATTTGTGTTCAATTTGTCTATCCATTTTTGTAGAAAAATGTCAGAAACATACTAGATCTGCAGCATCCACCCCTTAATGGCTCCTGCATTGGCCAATTTCTTAACCTAGACATTCTGCCTAATAAGAATCATTCTGCCACCAGCAAGGAATTAGGATTTGCCAGGAGTAATCCCTTTAGACAATTAGAAACATCTTTATTACTTTTTTCTCATATTATATGCTGCCATATGGCAACAAGAATCTACCCAGCAGAGCATATGGAAAACTTGCCATGCATGGGAAAACATTAAAGGAAAATATGGAAACAAGAGATGCTGCCATTGCTCATACCACTGCATAAGAAAGTTGCTTGCCACTCGTGCCAAAGCATAAGTAGTTGAACATATCTCTTATGTGTGATTTCTATTTTATGTTTAAGTCTGGCTTACCAAGCAGTACCCTGCCAGTGTTAGTCCCTGTTTGGATGCCACTTGGAAAGAAATGTTTTTCTATAAATGCAGTGATCTAGCACAGGAATCCAGAATGTTCTCTGTTTCCCACCTTGCACAGCCTCTTCTACTATTAATTTTCCTTTACATTACCATTGACTCTGTTTCTCAGAATGAATGCATCCCAACCAGTCTCAATTACTTCTTCTCCCTCACCTCCCATATCTAGCTAGATACAAATCCCATGAATTTTATTTAAGAAATACCTTTGATCTGGTTTCTATTTTTCATCCTCACTGCCTTTACATTTAAGCACTTTTTTCCTTTTTGAAAAATTGCAATAACTATCACTGTTTTCTCTCTCCTAGACCTAGTTTTTCTTTCCAGCAATCTATCTTTCAACTGCTGCTGGAGCTAACAAATTCTAGAACATTTCAGGTGGAGCCACTCCTGTAGTTCAAAACATCTGTTAGTTTGACAGGGTAAAGAATGAGATTGGGCTTCTTAGCTTAACATCTCAGGGGCTTCCCAACCTATGCCAATGAATCTCATCTCGGTGAATGCTCCAGCCACACGACTTTTGTCTTATCTTTTCTTCGAACATATCAGGCCCTTTTATGTCTCCATGTCTCTTGCAAAGCAATCTTACTGCCCTGGATGGTCCTTCCCCACCATCTTTATCTTGCCAATTATAACTCATATGTGAAGTATCTCCTCCAAGTAGGGTTACTTGCTTCTTCGATGCTTCCAGCACTCTTATTGTATATTGTTATCTAAGTTTTAATGTCCCTCTTTGCCAACAAGTTTTATAATATCTGACACTTAAAAAACACTTAAAAAATAATTGCTGAGTAAGTGAATGAATAAATGAATGGTGCATCTATTTTAGGATGATCTGATTTTCAACACATACTCTATAAAGTGGACTTTGATATTTTTGATTATTTGATATTTTTGAGAAAAAACTAAAGATATGGGGGAAATGTTTACATATGCAATGTCTGTGTGTGTCTGTGTTTGTTCAGTCATTCAGTCATGTCTCACATAATAATTTGTCACAAATAAACTTAATTTCTTAAGGGGATTACCCAAATGCAATTTAATATTAAATCATTCTCAGGATATTCTAGGTCTTTGTCTAGGTAGTCATGACTGGAAATGAATTCTCTTTCCTGATCCTTTAGGCTTATCACATATCTTCTTGCTGCCCTCTTATTTAATGTGACAGTAGTCCTTACAAGTTGGCTACTACAGATTGCTGGAATCCTTCTGAATTTCAGCTTCAACTTCAAATATTTGTTGAATGCTTGCCATATATCCTACACTGTGCTTACAACTTTTACATGTATGTTTACCTTTAAGGGGGTGATTTTTTTTTCACTACTAGTCCTTACTAGTAATGTCTTTGACGTTCCAGGTCTTATCATCACTATTATTTCTGCCGCTTCTGTATTTCTCTTTCCACACCACGTTGTTCTCTGAGACCACTTAGTGTTGGATATAGTTTCCCTAACACTCCCCTCTTGCTATTTTGTTCTGCAAGCAGTCTCAAGGCTGAATGCTTTTGCTTTGGGCCATCTGCCCCTAAATGTTAGTCTAAATCCTCTCGATCCTCTAGCAACTTAGGCTTTGCCACATCCCTACATGGTTCATGATGTTATTGATCATTTCGTCATTTCTGGTCTTGCCAGAAACTCTGGCTATCCTAGCTTAACTTGCAGTTCACTAATCTTCTAGGTCCCTCTCTGCTTATCTGTCCCATAGCCTGCTCTGACAGCATCCCTATCTCAAACATCAAAGGTTCATTGAAATTATAAAAAGCCTCAAAGCCCTTTTTAAATCTTTTAACTTCCTCCTTCATTTATACTAACCTTCCTCAGTATAGAAATTGCTTATGTATCTACCAAGTTTCTAATTTTCTTAGACCATTTTCAGATAATCAATATTGATTATCAGCCCTTAATAACTGATGAAAGTAATTATCCTAAAGGAAAAAATTATAAACACCTTCTCCATGTATTGGTCATCCTTTATAGTTCTGTGTGAGCCTCAAGGAGAAATATATTGAGTCATACATAGAGGAAAGAAAGAAATGAAAAAAAAAAGAACTAACTCAACCTTGAGGCTGCTA
>SJYQ01104328.1:70650-82994 GCA_006410935.1 Redunca redunca
TGGTTTATATTTAGACATTTTCCTGCTGTTCAAAATACATTCTTTATTCTGAGAAAAATACCAAACAAGTAAGTTTACCAAAACTTAATACTTTCTGAACAAATACATGCAGCCTACCATTTGTGACTATAAGTATTAATATTTTCCAAAATCTTGCTTATAATATGCCTGTTTGGAACCTTCTTTCCCCAGAGAACTAATGTTTGTCTCCACCTGAAATTTCACCACAATGTGTCTAAAACAAACACTAATAGCATCATCAAGTCAACTCCATGAAGCCCTCACTCTTTTTTTTTTTTTTAATGGCAGTATATATTTCAGGTTAAGACTCAGGTGACAAAAATATATCCCCCTGTTATTAAAATACAGTTAATGTCGGGGAAGACAAGGTAGCATGCAGGTAGTCCTGAGCTCTATAACATGTGACCTCAGAATATGCAGGACAGGAGGGAATCTTATAAATCTCTCATACCCCCAGAACTTATAATTCAAGCAACAAATTCTTGGAGTCAAAAGGGTTTCCTGATACCACTGTGATTCTACTGAAGATGGATCACACATCCATACATTTGAGGTCAGAGAAAAGAGACTTTTCTATTTGTCATTTCAAGTCAGTATTTTTATTTATATTTATAAAATTAAACTGAAGTTTCAAAGTCAGGCATTGCAATTTTGGAAACAGTAGATAGATAGTAGTAGATAGAATAAATGAACCATAGTTCAAGAACCATATTTTCATTTATGCTTCTAAGTCCTACTTGATTTTCAAAGTCCAGCTCAACTACTAGCTCCCATCTAATTGTAAGTGGAAAGAATGTTACCTCCCTTCCCTGATATATAGTCAGTTCAGTTCAATTCAGTCGCTCAGTCATGTCAGATTCTCTGTGACCCCATGAATCACAGCACGCCAGGCCTCCCCGTCCATCACCAACTCCCGGAGTCCACCCAAACCCATGTCCATTGAGTTGGTGATGCCATCCAACCATCTCATCCTCTGTCATCCCCTTCTCCTGCTGCCGTCAATCTTTCCCAGCATCAGGGTCTTTTCCAATGAGTCAGCTCTTTGCATCAGGTGGCCAAAGTATTGGAGTTTCAGCTTCAGCATCAGTCCTTCCAATGAACATCCAGAACTGATCTCCTTTAGGATGGATTGGTTGGATCTCCTTGCAGTCCAAGGGACTCTCAAGAGTCTTCTTCAACACCGCGGTTCAGAAGCATCAATTCTTCAGTGCTCCGCTTTCTTTATAGTTCAACTCTCACATCCTTACATGACTACTGGTTAGCCTTGACTAGATGGACCTTTGTTGGCAAAGTAATGTCTCTGCTTTTTAATATGCTGTCTAGGCTGGTCATAACATTCCTTCCAGGGGGTAAGCGTCTTTTAATTTCATGGCTACAATCACCATCTGCAGTGATTTTGGAGCCCCCCAAAATAAAGTCTGACACTGTTTCCAAAAAAATAAACTCAGCCATTAGCATATAGTAGGAACATAGTACTTTATGAATTAATTAATTGATTGATTAATTAATCATTCCAAATCTCTTCCTCTAAATTTCCATTGTATTTTATCTATACCCTCCTTTTCTTTCACTTTCTGTATGATAATATAAACATCACCAACTTGATGGATATCACTGACCTGATGGATATGAGTTTAAACAAGTTTGGGGAGTTGATAATGGAATGGGAAGCCTGGCAATGCTGCAGTCCATGAGGTCTCAAAGAGTTGGACATGACTGAGCAACTAAACTGAACTGAACTAATATATTATTTATTTTTGTGAATGCCCTGTTTCCATCACATATGATTTCTTTAGAACGGGGTTTATTATGATTAGTTTTCACATGCACTGATCAATTAATAACTAGTTGTGAAAAGAATGAGTATCTGCAAAATATAAGCAAATCAAGTTTTGTTTTGGTTTTAAATACTGGAATACTAGTACATGGTGAAAACAGGGTAATAAGAAAGATCACTGTTATAAAAGGAATTTTTCAAAGTAGAGTTCCATTTCTTAAGGACAGATAAGTTTTAAAGTAGCAATTTAGCTCTCCAGAGATGTTTTGATAAATAGATTATCAAGACTTTTCTAAGATCTGTAGAGTTTATATGTTTGCTTTTATTCAGTAGTCATATAAATGATACCTTCAGCATTGATAATAAACCTCTAATGGTTTGTTGTTTGTTTTTTTTTTTTTACCTCTAATGGTTTTTGAAAGAATTGGAAAAAGAATACAATCAAAGTTTTCTTCAGCCAGCTTGTGTATGAGACTGGGCTTATTACTTGTTTTCTGTTTCTAGCATTAAATATAAAATCAGAAAGATGCAGAAGGAAATAACTTAGCATTAGACCGCAACTCACAGAGAAGCCAGATTGTAGCTATTGGAACCAGAACACAACACCTGAATTCAGTAACCAAACTATAATATGAAATCATAATTCTATTTGTTCTTTGATAATACAACAACACCAAGGATGTTTCATCCAGATAAAAGAAATTAACAGCAAAGAAATGCTATGAATGTTGGGTTATTGTTAAGAATTATCAGTTCAGTTCAGTTGCTCAGTCATGTCCAACTCTTTGCGACCCCATGAGTCACAGCACGCCAGGCTTCCCTGTCCATCACCAACTCCCGGAGTTCACTCAGACTCACATCCATTGAGTCAGTGATGCCATCCAGCCATCTCATCCTCTGTCGTCCCCTTCTCCCCCTGCCCCCAATCCCTCCCAGCATCAGAGTCTTTTCCAATGAGTCAACTCTTCGCATGAGGTGGCCAAAGTACTGGAGTTTCAGCTTTAGCATCATTCCTTCCAAAGAAATCCCAGGGCTGATCTCCTTCAGAATGGACTGGTTCAAGAGTCTTCTCCAACACCACAGTTCAAAAGCATTAATTCTTCAGCACTCAGTTTTCCTCACAGTCCAACTCTCACATCCATACATGACCACTGGAAAAACCATAGCCTTGACTAGATGGGCCTTAGTTGGCAAAGTAATGTCTCTGCTTTTGAATATGCTATCTAGGTTGGTCATAACTTTTCTTCCAAGGAGTAAGCGTCTTTTAATTTCATGGCTGCAATCACCATCTGCAGTGATTTTTGGAGCCCCCCCAAAATAAAGTCTGACACTGTTTCCACTGTTTCCCCATCTATTTCCCATGAAGTGATGGGACCGGATGCCATGATCTTCATTTTCTGAATGTTGAGCTTTAAGCCAACTTGTTCACTCTCCTATTTCACTTTCATCAAGAGGCTTTTTAGTTCTTCTTCACTTTCTGCCATAAGGGTGGTGTCATCTGCATATCTGAGGTTATTGATATTTCTCCCGGCAATCTTAGGTAGAATTATATATATATGTTATATATTATATATATAAGAATTATATATAGTATTATAGTATATCATAATAATCACCATCAATTTCTTGCTTAAACACACACACACCAAATTGATGAACACAAAACATGCAACATAAAAAATAAAATTTATGACAAGAAAATATAGTATTACAATAAAATACTGTGTGGTGCACATATCTTTTGGTATAGAAAAATTATTTAACTTATTCTCAATCTAGACCATTCAGAAGTTGATTTTCCAATTTAGGAATTATCAAAAAAAACTCCCTCCTTATTTTCTTTGACACTTCTAGTGTGATAGAAACCAAAAAAGGGAAGGAGTGGCAGTAGGCAAAGGAAATAATTCCACTTAGCTTCTTTGCAGAAAATTTGTTAAATATTGTTAGGAGGGGAAATTGAAACTTGTAATTAAATTAGAGCTTTTGATTACCAGTGGGTTTCATTTTTACTGACTCTAAACTCAATTATCATCAATAATTGAGATCTATCTTTATGGCATTAAGAAAACATGCTTTTAATTGGATAGTCAATTGAAGGAGTGGAGAAAACTGAGGAACTTGAAAGTCAGACAATCCATCTCCAGTCTTCCCACTCCCTCCTCTGGTCCAGCCCCACCACCTTCACTCTTAGGAGGTTGCACCAAGCTTTCTCCTGTTTACAAAGTGAGAAATAGAGCATGATCAATATCATCTGTGCACTTCAGTATTATGGGTTACCATAGTAGCAAAGCACTTCAGGTGTACTGATGTAATGTGTTTGGAATTGGAATATTAACCTAAAAAACATAATGTTTCTCTCACAGTAAAAAAAAAAAAAAAGAATAAAAAACAAACAACAAAAAAAAACACTTGCTAATAGATATGTTTCCTAAAGGAAATCAGCCCTGAATATTCATTGGAAGGGCTGATGCTGAAGCTGAAACTCCAATACTTTGGCCACCTAATGTGAAGAACTGACTCACTGGAAAAGACCTTGATGTTGGGAAAGGCAGGAGGAGGAGGGGGCGACAGAGGATAAGATAATTGGATGGCATCACCGACTTGATGGACATGAGTTTGAGCAAACTCCCAGAGTTGGTGATGGACAGGGAAGCCTGTGGTGCTGCAGTCCATGGGGTCACAAAGAGTCAGACACAACTGTGCGACTGAACTGAATAGATATATAGCTGCCAGGCTTAGCTAAAGTGAAAGTGTTTAGATTGCCTGCCATGAAGAAAATTGACAGAAAAACCCATGCACGTATAACACCTCTACTAAGAAATCTGTGAGCGTTTACTTAGTTGAAGAAAATGTAAAACTGTCAAGAAAGCAACTTTATGATCATAATCCCTGTCTTGCTGAGATTTTCTGCAATACTTTCATCAAGGACATTCTATGAACCATCCCGCTCTGGTAATTATCTGTTGCTGAGTAAGTCCTTTGCATTTTATTCAAGTGTGTCCCCTTAAGAAGATGGCTAAAACAGATTATCTTCTCATCAATATGCTTTGAAAGTAATGCATAAAAAATACCACTCCAACCCCCCCACCCAGGGAGATTATACCTAAATCTTGAAATTACTGTGGCATCACAAGGTCAAATAGCATCTGTAGAGTAAGTCAATTTTTCCAAGAAAGCATATAGATTTTGGTTTCTCTGGAATTTGGTTAAAAGCAGTCTCTCTAGAGGGTGACATTGCTCTGAAAGATATTTATAATATGACTCAGTTCAAGAATTTCAGGGTTTTCTTTATTGTAAAGTAAACTTATTTTTTAAAGAGTATTTTATTGGATTCTAGTACTTTAAAATTACAAAAGGATCGTGTGGTTTATAACACAAAGAGGATAATTGACTAGAAAGGCATTTTGCTTCCAACCATGATATATAATACAGTTCACTGAAATTGATTATAATTACCTCTGTAGTTTAGTCATTGGTGAGGTGATTAATAGCTAAATTCATAATCTTTATGATTCAGATCTGTTCAAAACATTTATTAAATGCCTTTTATATGCCTGCTCTAATACAGTACATAGCTAACTGAATGGAACTTTATGTACTGTATATTATTCCAGGACTTCTTCCTGATAAGGTGAAGTTCTGTTAGGAAGATATTATTTCCTTTCTTCTGTTTTTCCTTCTTTTTTTCCTTTTTGCTCTCTCTTCACTCCCACCCTCTCTTTTTCCCTGGCTTTCATTTGCATGTCCAAGGTAAGAAATTTTGTTTAAGATCTATTTGCCAACCTTTGGTAAGGGTTAAGGATGCAAACAGTGAATGAAATCTGCCCTTAAATTTTGAAGTATCCATGGCTGAGTTCCTGCTGTGAATATGGTACCTGACATAGCAAATAAAAGACCCCACAACTTTGTAAATGCAGTTAGCATAATAAACCTTGAGATGAGGAAACTATTCTGGATTATTATTTCAGTAGACCCAATCTAATCGCATGACTTTTCAAAGGCAGAGAACCTTTTGACTACAGTTAGAAATGCAGAATGGCAGTGAGGCGTGACCTCTGTGTTGTTAGTTCTGAGATGAAGGGGTGCTTAGGAACTAAGGGTAGCTTCCAGCTGACAGCCAGCAAAGACAATACTTCAGTCCTACAACTACATGGAAATGAATTCTGTATGGGCAAGGAAATGTGTCATCCCTTACAGCCGTCAGAAGTATGCTGACCCCCTGAATTTAGCTCTGTGAGAATGGTATTGGACTGCTAAGAAAATAAATAAGAGTTGTTTTTAGCCTCTAAGTTTGTGGCACTTTGTTATGACAGCGATAGAAAACTAATCAAAGGTGTTATAACCTACTGGATAACAGGAAATACAAGCACATTAAAAAGTGATGTGGCAAGTATTTCAGGAGTGATGAGAACCAAGCACAGTGGGTGTATTATAGGAAAGTACCACAGACTGGGTAAGCTAAAGAACAGAAACTGATTTTCTCACAGTTCTGGATGCTCCAAGTCCAAGATCAAGGGGTCAGCAAATGTGGGGTTCTCTGAGGCCTCTCTCTGTTGGCTTATAGATGGCTGCCTTCTCCCTCTTTCCTCACGTGGCTTTTTCTCTGTGTCCTAAGCCACTCTTTTCAAAAGCCCAGTCATATTAGACTAGGATCCACCCATGTAACCTCATTTTACTTTAATTCCCTCTTAAACATCCCATCTCCAAATACATCCTAAGGGTTAAGGCTTCGATATAGGAATTTGGGAGGGACACAATTCAACCCACAATAGTGGGATTTCTGAATGAGAAAAAGCTTGGAGAAAATTCCATAAAGATTAGATACTTGAGCAGGCTGCTATTTTTTCAGGCAAAGAAGAGGCAGAAGCGCATTAAGCCTAGGTGGACTACCATACACAAAGGCCCAGAGTTTTTAAATTACTGCTCTTTCTTTAATATAAATAAGTTGATCAAAGAGTTCTGAGAGAATATAAATTTCAAAATTTCAAATTCCCTCTACAGACTCTACCATCTGACTTCAGGATATAACGGGACATAACCCATGTTAACCTATTCTTGGAGAAGGCAATGGCAACGCACTCTAGTACTCTTGCCTGGAAAATCCCATGGACGGAGGAGCCTGGTAGGCTGCAGTCCAAGGGGTGGCTAGGAGTCAGACACGACTGAGCAACTTCACTTTCACTTTTCACTTTCATGCATTGGAGAAGGAAATGGCAACCCACTCCACTGTTCTTGCCTGGAGAATCCCAGGGACAGGGCAGCCTAGTGGGCTGCCATCTATAGGGTCGCAGAGTGGGACACGACTGAAGCGACTTAGCAGCAGTAGCTTGGCAGCAACTTATTCTTATATTTTCTTCCATGTGATTTAAATTTAAATACAGCATGTGTTTATTTACCAGAAAAGAAGCAAATTGCTGGGCTACTTGATTTTTATAATTTGATTTCAAATTATAAAAATCAAGTAGCCCAGCAATTTGATATACTTTGAAAGTATATCAAATACTTTGACATACTATATCAAAATATTTACAAGCTATATATTTATATAATTTTGGTGACTATAAAATATTCCAATTTAGGGATATACCATGGCTTTCCAGTCCCCTGTTTATAATTATGTTTTGCTTCTCTAAATAAAGTTGCAGTAAACCTTCTTATACACCCAGCTTTGTCTGTAAACTGGTTTTGAAATAGACTGAACTCAATAGACAGCATATTAAAAAGCAGAGACATTATTTTGTCAACAAAGAGCCGTCTAGTCAAGGCTACGGTTTTTCCAGTGGTCATGTATGGATGTGAGAGTTGGACTATAAAGAAAGCTGAGCATTGAGGAATTGATGCTTTTGAACTGTGGTTTTGGAAAAAACTCTTGAGAGTCCCTTGGACTGCAAGGAGATCCAACCAGTCCATCCTAAAGGAGATCAGTCCTGGGTGTTCATTGGAAGGACTGATGCTGAAGCTGAAACTCCAATACTTTGGCCACCTCATGCGAAGAGCTGACTCATTGGAAAAGACCTTGATGCTGGGAAAGATTGAGGGCAGGAGGAGAAGGAGACGACAGAGGATGAGATGGTTGTGTCACACGAGTGTACGCTCCTCAGTTCTGTCTCGTCCCAACAAAGATTTGGAGTGACGGGCATTAAAGCCCTCGGAGTGTCCCGGCTCTCGGGTCTTAGACCGTGTTATAGCTCTTAGACAAATCAGTGTTACAGCTCAGTGTTACTGCTCTATTTTATTTAGATAATAGCAGGAAACCCATCTTCGAGGCGTGAGGGATGTCGATCCAAAGACGCGAAGAGAAGAGCGCCCCAGCGCGCCTGGGGGTGGGGTGGGAGAGCCCTTTGGCTCCTCTTTTTATGTGTTTTTCTTCCCCTTGGGCCTGCCCTATGCAAATTGGGCTTGGTCAGGAGTGCTGTTCTACCTGAAGTCCTCACTCCGTTCCTTTGACCTTCCTCTGTTCTATTTTCACAGGCTTTTCCCTTCCTTGTCTTTTAGCCCCCGCCATTTTGGACCCCTTTTCCCTATTCTAACTACTTAACAGTTGGAAGGCATCACTGACTCAATGGACATATGGGTTTGGGTGGACTCTGGGGGTTGGTGATGGACAAGGAGGCCTGGTGTGCTGCGATTCACAGGGTCGCAAAGAGTCGGACACGACTGAGCGGCTGAACTGTACTGAATGGATGCAAGCTTTCCCTGGTGACTCAGTGGGAAAGAATCTGCCTCCCAAGCAGCAGACACAGGTTCAATCCCTGGGTCAGGAAGATTCCCTGAAGAAACAAATGGCAACCCACTCTAGCATTCTTGCCTGAAAAATCCTATGGACAGAACAGCTTAGAGAGCAATAGTCTATGGGATCACAAAAGAGTCAGACACAATTTACTACTAAACAGTAAACAAGCAATGGCTACAAACAGAAAGATTGTTTTGTTATTGTTGTTTTATTATGTTTAATTACTGCCTTTGACAGTGATTCTCAAAGTATGGCCTCTGCCCTGTCAATATGAATATCACCTATGTCAATAAAAATAATCAACAAACTGTCAATAAGAATAGAGGAAAGTTTTGTTTGAGTCAAACTGAGGACTATAGCATGGAACCAGTTTCCCAGATTACTCTAAGAAACTACTAAGAGAAACTTGGCTTTCAGCACAGTTTTACCTCTTATTAGAACAAAGAACATTAAACAAGTCAGGAGTACATTTCTTCAAGGTTAAAAGAAAAATAAGGAAATAGACCAGCACTTACACAGCAAGTCAGTGTAGCCTTGGCACCTGGGAAGGGAGCCCTCTCGTCAAAGGAGTACTCGCATTGGCATCCCAGGGAGAGAGCCATTTAATCTTTATTTTTAACATAGACTTTCTTTATTTCTGGTGAATGTGCCCTTTTCTTTAGTAATTAAAGCAGATGTCCAATGTATGTTTGATAGGCCACAAACAGACTGTTCTAGTTAGTATAAAACTTAACTTGTGTGTAAGCCAGGATGACTTCCTCATATCTCAATACTGTTTGGGAAAATTTATCACCTGGAAATATAGAAATGCAAGTTCTCAGGTCCCAGAGACCCTCTCAGATCTACTAAATTAAAAGCACTGGAGATTGGACTGCAAACCCTCCACGTGCTTGTGCTACAGAGTAAACATCTCATAATCCGTGCTCTGGTCCCTCTCCCGTTCCTACTCCTTGAGGACTCCTCAGGCAGATCTCTTAGCTTTCTCGTATCATTCCATTTTGCTAGGTGTTTTCAGATGTTAAAATTTCTCAGAATTTAAACAGAGAGGTTGATTCCAAATCAGTTCAAAGCCTGAACCATGACAGTGTGCGGGGAAGGAGATTGTCTATTCTTGCACTGTTCTCATTTGTCATCCCATCTCACTCTGCTACTTTAGGATCTCTCTTCTCTGAAATTCTAAGACCTGGAGGATGGTTGGGGAAAAAGAAAAACCACGTCTTAAATGATTAATATTATTGTAATCCAGCTATTGGGCTTCCCAGGTCACTAGCGGTAAAGAAGTTGATAGAATAGTAAAATATTACCATTCTATCATGTAATCAGTATTTTAAACTGATACATAGCACTGTTTTTAAATATTAAATCTTAAAAATCCTATTTGTATTTAGCACTTTGAGCACATTTGAATCAGGACAATCGGTCAGTGCAGGAGATGAGGTTTCAATCCCTGGGTTAGGAAGATTCCCCTGGAGAAGGAAATGACAACCCACTCCAGTATCCTTGCCTGAAAAAACCCATGGACAGAGAAGCCTGGAGGGCTACAGTCCATGGGGTCACAAAGAGCTGGACATGGCTTAGCAACAGAACAAGAACCAAAAACCCAGATCTTAGGATCCTTGATGAGGCAGGCATTCAAATATAGATTTTCTGGAAGACCTCCACAGGCATCTCTAATTTGCACAGTTTCAGGGAAGGGATGGTGCACTCTCTGATGGGCCTCTGTGGCCTCCCACTCCACCAAACCCCCTCCTCTGCCTCTTCAGGCCCTGCCCTTGGCAGGCTACTGCTCAGCCTCTTTTTGCTAGAATCCTCTATACCCCAAAATCTACCCTCTAGATTGATATTAGGTTGAGATGGCTCAAACCTTGTGGTGTTCCACAGCAGTCATTTAATACACAATAAACTCAGTCATCTGTATCATGCTGATTGCTGGGCATACAGACAGTTCCTCTTTGGTCCCTTCTCTTTTCCAGCTATTAAGAGTTTGAGAGGTCCTCATAACGGGTAATCTTTTCCCTATCTGAGATAAAGTCAAACTACATACTAGATACAGGAATCAAAAACACAGAGATGGAGATCAGCTATGGGCTATTATTGTAAAAAACAAAACAAAACACCTGTTTACAGGAAATGGCTTAGAACTGTGCAAGCTCTGCTTGCTAATATCAACACATGGCCTCAAGTGATATGGAATTACCTACCCAGTCATAGGCATGGCTGGAAAACTGTAATATTGCCCCTCACCCCCATGAGCAGGCTCCTTAATCCTTGACAGAAAAGCAGATGATGCTAAGGCATGTTTCTGCTGGACAGGCTGCTTCCCAGAAAATGGGGAAAGGGAAAAAGACCAAGTCAGAGTCGTCAGCCCCTTTCCCCAGACCCAGCAGATAAACTGTCCTGTTTCCAAATATGAAATGAGTGAGTAACGAATAGAGAAGCAAAACTTTAAGCTAGGTCAGTGCTGTCCAATAGAAATACGATGAGCCACAAATGTTAGTCACATATACAGTTTAAATTGTTCAGTAACCACATTAAAAAACTAATTTTATTAATATACTTTAACCCAATATTCTAAAATATTACCATTCTATCATGTAATCAGTATTTTAAACTGATACATAGCACTGTTTTTAAATACTAAATCTTAAAAATCCTATTTGTATTTAGCACTTTGAGCACATTTGAATCAGGACCAGTCATAGTTCAAATGCTCAGTAAAGGCACGTGACTACAGGCTACCATACTGGACCATGCAAGTCTAGCTTAACACTTTCAATACTAAACATAACTAGAATGGATTGTAAGCCTTCCCTACCATCAGCCAACTTCCAGATTTCAGAATTCTCCAAGCATAAAGGAGACAGTGGTTTCTGTGATCATGACACCTTCACCACTACTCTCAACTCCAAACACCACAAGTTATGAGTTATTAACTACTCAATTTTTTTTCTATAAGAACTAGAATAAGCCTACAAATTTCTCCAGCTCTGCAGAATGCTGCTAAGAAGTGTAATCTGTTTCCTATAATTTGAGTTCACTCTGATCACTACAAGCCAATACATATACTTTCTGCATTCCGTGTCCTAAAAATGTCAGCCCCTGCCAGGATATATCATCAGTAAAAATAATGATAACAATACTAATAATTTAAACTATGTTGATTTATTTATAAGCTGTAATGATAATATTTATAACCTACCACTGTGCAGTTACCTATTACATAGTTTATATAAAGTGAAGTGAAAGTGTTAGTTGCTCAGTCATGTCTGACTCTGTGACTCCATGGACACAAAGGAGCCAACCAGGCTCCTCTGTCCATGAAATTCGCCAGGCAAGAATACTAGAATGGATAGCCATTCCCTTCTCCAGGGGATCTTCCTGACCCAAGGAACAAACCCAGTTCTCCTGCACTGCAGGCAGATTCTTTACCATCTGAGTCACCAGAGAAACCCACAGTTTGTATAATAGGTATAATATATGTATAACTTGTCTTAGACAATAGGAAGTATGTGATTTAAAGTCAATGAATAAACTTTGCCTGTAAAAGACCCCCAAATTTTCAAGGAATTTAGGATTCTACATAACTTGAGAATTTACCTTCTCTTCAACTTGCTCAAATAGAAAAAAACTCTTAAGTTAGTATTATTTGGTGCGCCTATCATTGTTAAGATTTTAAGCTCCTACAGACTCAGGCTAAAAGTGGAATATTTTCTGATTACAGAGCAACTACTTGTATCTAATTGGATCATGAAAAAAAATCTTTATTTTAAGAATCTTTATCTCACTTTGCTACAGTTATATATGAACTGAAAA
>SJYQ01104328.1:83003-106574 GCA_006410935.1 Redunca redunca
ATATATAAGATAATATATATACAATATATAATATTACAAAATAAAAGATTGCAACTGATTTATATGCTATAAGATCACAAGAAATTAAACTTTTGCACAATTAGTTATCATACATATTCAATTTACCCACATTGAAAGAGTCAACATTCTTGTCAAAACTGTTTTCTAGCATGCCCTGTAAATATATGAAATTATCTATTAGGAGTATTACTATTTTCTTAGAATTTTACATTATCTTATATTAACAACATAATGCATAAATTGGGGGTCTTTGCAGTATGATTATTTTGAAAGTGTGATAAGATTTTCTTAGCAATGCCATAATGATCACAGTTAGAATGTCATCCCAGCTGATTGTGATGAGCATCAATAAGCAACAAAAATGTAGAAACTTCCAGCTGCACCAGCAAATATGGAACCTAAATAGTAAGTGGGAGTTCCTCTGGAATGTCTCTATGAGGAACTCAGCGCAACTATATGACCCCCCTCCTGTGTGGGCTTTTGTTACTTAAGAACTTTCCTCAACTCTTGTCCCCTAGATCCTTGGTACTTTGAGTGAGAATGTCCCTGAAAAGTACCTCAGGTTACTGAATTGTGCACATTCCCTTTCCTTCTTCCTCTTAGTCCTTTACCTCAGGGCCCCCACTCTTTCCTACATAGTTTTCTAAATATCTCTGGCTGGAGCTGTTTTCAAAAGTATACTTCGACATATTGCAATACCTCCACAGCCTACTGCAGAAGCCAGGTCGCCAAAGTTCTCTATCATTTAGAAACTCCTCTATGATCATTACGTTTGCCAGAAATAAGTTAAAGTTGAGACATCTCGTTAAAAAAAAAAAAATAGCTTATTTTTATCCCCTTCACTAGAATTACTGCTTTTGCCCTATTGTGTCCTATATTGTGTTAATTTCCAATCCCCCTCTCCACCTTTATTAATTACAAAAAGTAGTGTGGTAATAGTAATAATGACTGCCTAGGTTTAAATTACAACTTGGATATTTAATATCTATATGATTGTGGCAACATTGTATTAACCATCAGTAACTGTTTCATCCTTTATAATGAAGATAATAACATCATCTACTTCATCCAGTTTTTTGAAGAAGTAAGTGAGTTGATACTTGGAAGCTCATAGAAAATATGTGGCATGTAGAAAGTGCTCACTAATGTTGCTTACCAATAATCTAATATAATATGAATTCAATTTAATATAATATGAAATCCCCAGGATGTTAAAATAATAAAAAACTACTTGGATGAAATGATGCCATAGAACTAACTGAAGAAGAAAAAGGAAAAGAGATAAGTGACCTAGGTATCTGAGAGAAGGAGGATAAGAAGCAAGGGAAGATGCAACAGGTTAAACCCTTTGAAACTGTTATTTTTGTAGCTCAAATACTGAAAATTTCTTATGGATCAAACATGTAGCAAAAAAACATTAAGCAAAAAACTATTGGAGAGGTTGCTGGATAAGAATGAACACCACATTTATGTTGAGGCCATACACCTGAGTGAAATAAACACCTGAAGGAGAAGATTATTTGGACAAAGAATAAGGAAAAGAATTTTCAAAACCTTAAATCCACTCAGCCAGATAGGGAGGACGAGAAATGGTGAATTGAATTCAGGTCTAGATACCACATTTTGACTAATGCATGGAAGCTCTTTCCAGACTGTAAAGACATGGTATAAGATTAAAATTATATTTACTGGAAAGGTTTTGGCAATTCACCATTGTTATAAACTAAACTTATAAAATACAATAAGCTTTCAAGAAAAGTTTATTCTTCTTAAAAGTATGTGATTCTACAACCAATTAAAAGTTGGACGAGTGTCATGATCATCATTATTATCCTCATGTTCAAAAATAGAACCTTATGGTGTTAAAAGTCTATTCAAGGCATAGGGTAAATCAATTTTAGCTCAATTTCCTGCACCTAAAATATGTGACAGAAATAATCCTTTCCTAGTCTTCTCTCCCCGTAGAATCCAAATTCCTTACCCTCACCTTCAGTGTCCTTCATAATTTGTCACCCTGCCTGCCTTTTGGGCTTCCCAGGTGGCGCTAGCAGTAAAGAACCCACCTGCCTATGCAGGACACATAAGAGACGCAGATTGGATCCCTGGCCTCGGTGGGGAAGCTCCCCTGGAGGGCATGGCAACACTCCAGCATTCTTGCCCGGAGAACCCCGTGGGCAGAGGATCCTGGTGGGCTATGGTCCATAAGGTTGCAAAGAAGCAGACATGACTGAAGCGACTTCACGGTCAGGGCTGTGTTTTAACTTTGTTTCCTACCATTTCCTGGAGAGACCATGTCATCTACTGTTCAAACTGAAACAATTTTAAGAGTGAATAGAAGTCTCTAAAATAGTTATACCATTATAAATTTTTGAAATATTATTTGCTTGTTGAACGTTTGGCTTTATTGTGCTAGTGATGTATAAAATTCTATTTTAAAATTTTTTCAAAATTAAAATTCTATTTAGAAGATAGGGATAACACATACAAGTATTTCATAAAGGGAGAAGCTACTTTATCTTGATTATCAGAATACAAAAAATTGTCAACAGCAGCAATGCTACTGGTACATAAGCAAATACTTTTAATTAGTTCCTTCGTTGTTATCTGTCCCAACATCATATCACTGTTTTTCTTTTCTTAAAAATATATTTTTAATTCTCTCCTTATTTAATATTTTTTTGAAATTCTGTCATCTTTTTCAAAACCAAATAGAGGGCTAATAAATTTGATACTGTTGATATCTTCAATAGAATATTTTCTATAAAAACAATACTTTTCACTAAGGAAATATTCTCCTTACAGAAATAGGAAAACTGATAAGCTCAAAGCAGTTCTGCTAAATGGAGGATATTCTCAATTCTAATATTTAAATGAGTAAATATTTCATGGTAAATAGTTGCTTAAGCACATCATTTTTACCTGTAATCAGAAAATTTATCTCTAGCAAAAATTTTAACATGAAAACGTTATCAAGTAAGTTATCTATATTTATAATTGCTTTAGATGTTTTAAACCAAATTTAGGTCTTGCAATATTATAGGCCTTCTTAGCATCATTCCATTCTTGTATAGAATCTAAATTTGCCAATGAAAAGTGAGCGCTCTATCAAAATCAACTTATTCCAAATGCAATGATAGAATTTCAAACTAAGTCTTACCCGCTGTTTGAATTCCTATCATATAATTTGTTCTCTTCTCAATTTTTTTATGGATATATTTCCAAGCCTTTCTTTTTGTTAGCTTTGTTGTAAATAACTGCAATTAAAGTTTCAAAAGACAGAGACTCTTAAGTGTTCTATTTGTTAAATATTTAAAGATTCCTCAATGATTTTTGGTAAAGTGAAACCAAGATTTAGAGATATCACTTATTAAAATTTCAATACCATGGTAAGATACAATTAATCCCAAACAGTTTTTCAAAGGCTCAAACATTTCAAAGCTCTGGATGATACTGGACAATAAAAAAAAGTACTCATTGCCACATTTCAGCATTTAATTCTACTTGACATCAGTTTCGTCACAGACAAATAGTTATTCAATTAAAGTATGTATATATATTTTAAAAATTATATACTTGGACATTTGTGTGATACCAGTTCAGTTCAGTTCAGACACTCAGTCGTGTCCGACTCTTTGCGGCCCCATGAATCGCAGCACGCCAGTCCTCCCTGTCCATCACCTACTCCCGGAGTTCACTCAGACCCACGTCCATCGAGTCGGTGATGCCATCCAGCCATCTCATCCTCTGTCGTCCCCTTTTCCTGCCCCCAATCCCTCCCAGCATCTGTGTATACCAGGACATATCCGAAGTGCATTTCCATATTTTGTACCTTTCTTGAGTTGATAACCATCTTCTTATAACAACACTGGACTATACTAGCATTATCAACCCCAAAAGTTTTAAACCTAGTTCTTAACTTTTAGACTTAATTTACAATAGCAATTTAATAACGCTAAATATATATCCATTTCCAGGATGAGATTCCAAAGATTTACTTTGATTCCATGAAAAGAGTATTTGTTTAAAACAAACCATTATAAAAATGTAATTGATTTCCTATTTTAAGTGTCAAATGATATTTTGGTAAAACTGGCATCATTTATTTGCTAAACTCCTCTGTTGCTAATGGATCCCATTCATTAACACCTATCATGTCATTTTTTGTACACGAAAAAGAAAATCTAGGATTAAGAATGAGCAAAATTAACTTGAGACAGTAATCATTTAACCTAAATGTGCCTTCCATAGGCCATAAGTATCTGGTAAGTTTAGAAATAGGTAATGATTTATGCTTCTTTAGAAGATTGTTAGTTCTAAAAGGTCTTGTAGGTCTTCATAGAACTGTTCATCTTCAACTTCTTCAGCGTTGCTGGTTGAGGCATAGACTTGGATTACTGTGATATTGAATGGTTTGCCTTGGAAACGAACAGAGATCATTCTGTCGTTTTTGAGATTGCATCCAAGTACTGCATTTTGGATGCTTTTGTTGACCATGATGGCTGCTCCATTTCTTCTAAGGGATTCCCGCCCACGGTAGTAGATATAACGGTCAAACGGTCATCTGAGTTAAATTCACCCATTCCAGTCCATTTTAGTTTGCTGATTCCTAGAATGTCGATGTTCACTCTTGCCATCTCCTGTTTGATCACTTCCAATTAGCCTTGATTCATGGACCTGACATTCCAGGTTCCTATGCAATATTGCTGTTTACAGCATCGGACCTTGCTTCTATCACTGGTCACATCCACAGCTGGGTATTGTTTTTGCTTTGGTTCTATCCCTTCACTCTTTCTGGAGTTATTTCTCCACTGATCTCCAGTAGCATATTGGGCACCTACTGACCTGGGGAGTTCCTCTTTTACTATCTTATCATTTTGCCTTTTCATGGGATTCTCAAAGCAAGAATACTGAAGTGGTTTGCCATTCCCTTCTCCAGTGGACCACATTGTGTCAGACCTCTCCATCATGCCCGCCCATCCTGGGTGGCCCCACAGGGCATGGCTTAGTTTCATTAGTTAGACAAGTCTGTGGTCCTAGTGTGATAAGATTGACTAGTTTTCTGTGATTATGGTTTCAGTGTGTCTGACTTCTTGCAACACCTACCGTCCCATCACATCATGGGAAATAGATGGGGAAAGAGTGGAAAGAGTGTCAGACTTTATTTGGGGGGGGGGCTGCAAAATCACTGCAGATAGTGGCTGCAGCAATGAAATGAAAAAACGCTCACTCCTTGGAAGAAAAGTTATGACCAACCTAGATACTATATTCAAAAGCAGAGACATTCAGCTCAGTTCTGTCCCTCAGTCATGTCCGACTCTTTGCAACCCCATGAATTACAGCACGCCAGGCCTCCTTGTCCATCACCAACTCCTGGAGTTCACTCAGACTCATGTCCATCGAGTCAGTGATGCCATCCAACCATCTCATCCTCTGTCGTCCCCTTCTCCTCCTGCCCCCAATCCCTCCCAGCATCAGAGTCTTTTCCAGTGAGTCAACTCTTCGCATGAGGTGGCCAAAGAACTGGAGCTTCAGCTTTATCATCATTCCTTCCAAACAAATCCCAGGGCTGATCTCCTTCAGAATCTACTGGTTGGATCTCCTTGCAGTCCAAGAGACTCTCAAGAGTCTTCTCCAACACCAAGTTCAAAAGCAAAAATTCTTCGGCGCTCAGCCTTCTTCACAGTCCAACTCTCACATCCATATATGACCACAGGAAAAACCATAGCCTTGACTAGACAGACTTTTGTTGGCAAAGTAATGTCTCTGCTTTTGAATATACTATCTAGGTTGGTCATAACTTTTCTTCCAAGGAGTAAACGTCTTTTAAGCAGTCAACATCTGCAGTGATTTTGGAGCCCCCCCAAAATAAAGTCTGACACTGTTTCCACTCTTTCCCCATCTATTTCCCATGAAGTGATGGGACCAGATGCCATGATCTTTGTTTTCTGAATGGTGAGCTTAAGCCAAATTGTTCACTCTCCTCTTTCACTTTCATCAAGAGGCTATTTAGTTCCTCTTCACTTTCTGCCATAAGGGTGGTGTCATCTGCATATCTGAGATTATTGATATTTCTCCCGGCAATCTTGATTCCAGCTTGTGTTTGTTCCAGTCCAGCATTTCTCATGATGTACTCTGCACATAAGTTAAATATACAGCCTTGACGGACTCCTTTTCCTATTTGGAACCAGTCTGTTGTTCCATGTCCAGTTCTAACTGTTGCTTCCTGACCTGCATACAGATTTCTCAAGAGGCACGTCAGGTGGTCTGGTATTCCCATCTCTCTGAGAATTTTCCACAGTTTATTGTGATCCACACAGTCAAAGGCTTTGGCATAATCAATAAAGCAGAAGTAGATGTTTTTCTGGAACTCTCTTGCTTTTTCCATGATCCAGTGGATGTTGGCAATTTGATCTCTTGTTCCTCTGCCTTTTTTAAAACCAGCTTGAACATCTGGAAGTTTAAGGTTCACGTATTGCTGAAGCCTGGCTTGGAGAATTTTGAGCATTACTTTACTAGCATGTGAGATGCAGAGACATTACTTTGCCAACAAAGGTCCGTCTAGTCAAGGCTATGGTTTTTCCTGTGGTCATGTACGGATGTGAGAGTTGGACTGTGAGGAAAGCTGAGCACTGAAGAATTGATGCTTTTGAACTGTGGTGTTGGAGAAGACTCTTGAGAGTCCCTTGGACTGCAAGGAGATCTAACCAGTCCATTCTGAAGGAGATCAGCCATGGGATTTCTTTGGAGGGAATGATGCCGAAGCTGAAACTCCAGTACTTTGGCCACCTCATGCGAAGAGTTGACTCACTGGAAAAGACTCTGATGCTGGGAGGGATTGGGGGCAGGAGGAGAAGGGGACGACAGAGGATGAGATGGCTGGATGGCATCACTGACTCGATGGACATGAGTCTGAGTGAACTCCGGGAGTTGGTGATGGACAAGGAGGCCTGGCGTGCTGCAATTCATGGGGTCACAAAGAGTCAGACAGGACTGAGCAACTGAACTGAACTGAACTGAACTGAGAAGATTGTATATCCTTATGGTCTCCATAGTAAATAATAAATGTTCACCAACATTTTGTTTGATTTAAAAATTTCTCATCAACTTTTTGAATGAAACAAAATATAAATTTTCATTATACATATACTTTTTTAAATATCATTTCTATTGATATGATATTCCAAAATAAAAATGACTTACCAAATAATAAACTAAATGGCTGTAGATATTCAGTTCAGTTTGCTCAGTTGTATCCAACTGTTTGTGACTGCAGCATGCCAGGCCTCCCTGTCCATCGCCAACTCCCAGGGTTCACCCAAACTCATGCCCATTGAGTCAGTGATGCCATCCAACCTTCTCATCCTCTGTCGTCCCCTTCTCCTCCTGCCCTCAATCTTTCCCTGCATCAGGATCTCTTCCAATGAGTCAGCTCTTCCCATTAGGTGGCCAAAGTATTGGAGTTTCAGCTTCAACATCAGTCCTTCCAATGAACACCCAGGACTGATCTCCTTTAGGATGGGTTAGTTGGATCTCCTTGCAGTCCAAGGGACTCTCAAGAGTCGTCTCCAACATCACAGTTCAAAAGCATCAATTCTTCAGCACTCAGCTTTCTTTATGGTCCACCTCTTACATCCATACATGACTAAAGGAGAACCCATAGCCTTGACTAGATGGACCTTTGTTGGCAAAGTAATGTCTCTGCTTTTGAATATACTATCTAGGTTGGTCATAACTTTTCTTCCAAGGAGTAAGCGTCTTTTAAGCAGTCAACATCTGCAGTGATTTTGGAGCCCCCCGAAAATAAAGTCTGACACTGTTTGCACTCTTTCCCCATCTATTTCCCATGACATGATGGGACTGGATGCCATGATCTTAGTTTTCTGATTGTTGAGCTTTAAGCCAACTTTTTCACTCTCCTCTTTCACTTTCATCAAGAGGCTTTTTAGTTCCTCTTCACCTTCTGCCATAAGGGTGGTGTCATCTGCATATTTGAGGTTATTGATATTTCTCCCAGCAAATCTTGATTCCAGCTTGTGCTTCTTCCAGCCCAACATTTCTCATGATGTACTCTGTATAGAAGTTAAATAAGCAGGGTGACCATATACAGCCTTGACATTCTCCTTTTCCTATTTGGAACCAGTCTGTTGATCCATGTCCAGTTCTAACTGTTGCTTCTGACCTGTGTACAGGTTCCTCAATGGGCAGGTCAGGTGGTCTGATATTCCCATCTCCTTCAGAATTTTCCACAGCTTTTTGTGATCCACACAGTCACAGGCTTTGGCATAGTCTATAAAGCAGAAGTAGATGTTTTTCTGGAACTTTCTTGCTTTTTCCATGATACAGTGGATGTTGACAGTTTGATCTCTGGTTCCTCTGCCTTTTCTAAATCCAGCTTGAACATCTGGAAGTTCACAGTTCACGTATTGCTGAAGCCTGACTTGGAGAACTCTGAGGTTTACTTTACTAGCATGTGAGATGAGTGTAATTTTGAGGTAGTTTGAGCATTCCTTGGCATTGCCTTTCTTTGGGATTGGAATGAAAACGGACCTTTTCCAGTCCTGTGGCCACTGCTGAGTTTTCCATATTTGCTGACATATTGAGTGCAGCACTTTCACAGCATCATCTTTTAGGATTTGATATAGTTCAACTGGAATTCTATCACCTCCTCTAGCTTTGTTCATAGTGATGCTTCCTAAGGCCCACTTATCTTCACATTCTAGTGTGTCTGGCTCTAGGTGAGTGATCATACCATCGTGATTATCTGGGTCGTGAATATCTTTTTTGTACACCTCTTCTGTGTATTCTTGCCACCTCTTCTTAATATCTTCTGTGTCTTTTAGGTCCCTACCATTTCTGTCCCTTATTGAGCCCATCTTTGCATGAAATATTCCCTTGTTACCTCTAATTTTCCTGAAGGATCTCTAATCTTTCCCATGTATTGTTTTCCTCTATTCTTTGCATTGCTCTCTGAGGAAGGCTTTCTTATCTCTTCTTGCTATTCATTGGAACTCTGTATTCAGATGCCTATATCTTTCCTTTTCTCCTTTGCCTTTCACTTCTCTTCTTTTTGCAGCTATTTTTAAGGCCTCCTCAGACAGCCATTTTGCCTTTTTGCATTTCTTTTTCTTGGGGATAGTCTTGATCCCTGTCTCCTGTACAATGTCACGAACCTCGTCCACAGTTCATCAGACACTCTATCAGATACAGTCTTTTAAATCTATTTCTCACTTCCACTGTATAATCATAAGGGATTTGATTTAGGTCATACCTGAATGGTCTAGTGGTTTTCCCCACTTTCTTCAGTTTAAGTCTGAATTTGGCAATAAGGAGTTCATGATCTGAGCCACAGTCAGCTCCTGGTCTTGTTTTTGTTGACTGTACAGAGCTTCTCCAGCTTTGGCTGCAAAGAATATAATCAATCTGATTTCGGTGTTGGCCATCTGTTGATGTCCTTGTGTAAAGTCTTCTCTTGTGTTGTTGGAAGAGAATGTTTGCTATGACCAGTGCGTTCTCTTGGCAAAACTCTATTAGCCTTTGCCCTGCTTCATTCTGTACTCCAAGGCCAAATTTGCCTGTTACTCCAGGTGTTTCTTGACTTCCTACTTTTGCATTCCAGTCCCCCATAATGAAAAGGACATCTTTTGGGGGGTGTTAGTTCTAAAAGGTTTTGTAGGTCTTCAAAGAACCATTCAACTTCAGCTTCTTAAGCATTACCAGTTGGGGCATAGACTTGGGTTACCGTGATATTGAATGGTTTGCCTTGGAAATGAACCATTCGAAGTTCCATCCAAGTCCTGCATTTTGGACTCTTCTGTTGACTATGATGGCTACTCCATTTCTTCTAAGGGATTCCTGGCCACAGTAGTAGATATAATGGTCATCTGAATTAAATTCACCCATTCCAGTCCATTTTAGTTCACCGATTCCTAGAATGTCAATGTTCACTCTTGCTATCTCCTGTTTGACCACTTCCAATTTGCTTTGATTCATGGACCTAACATTTCCGGTTCCTATGCAATATTACTCTTTATAGCACTGGACCTTCCTTCTATCACCAGTCACATCCACAACTGGGTGTTGTTTTTGCTTCAGTTCCATCATATTTCAATACCTGGACTTCCATTCCACTGAGTGATTTGAGAATACTTCAGAAGCAGACAGTCATAAGAAGGAGATTTCATCAATCAAAGGCTTCATACCAAAGAACAAACTGCAGGATGAAGACAACATGTACCCAAAACCTGCAAGACAAAGCCTAGTTTACCAAGTCTACAGATTGTCTTACTTTAATCTTCATGTCTGTTCTTTATCTTCCTGAATGATTTCAATCCTCTGTTGAAATAAGGCTTTGGATTTTTACAAAAATATGTTTTCTTTTTCCTTAAGCATAATATTTATAGATTTTACACTTTACATTTCTTTTTGAATCCTCATATACTCCTTGGTGTGAGTCCAATCCCTGGTTGTAATCTTTTCATGATTTAAACAAAATGTACAATTAAACTGACTGTTGGATTGTTGTACATTTACCTCTGAGTGCCAACCAGTTCCCTGAAGTATAAATCTCTTGTAAAAACACAACTGTTTTCATCAGTAATTGGACTCAACTATGACATGATTTTTTAATCTAGTAAATAACATAATAGTCCAGGAATTTTTTTTAAAAAGTAAAATCCCCATCATAAAATATCTATGATAAGATAAGAATGATAAGAAAGCCAGCAGACTTGCTACTATGGAAAAAGTTTTAGTGATCTGTATAGAAGATCAGACTAGCCACAACATTCCTTAGGTAAGTCGCTCAGTTGTGTCTGACTCTCTGAAACCCCATGGGCTTTAGCCTACTAGGCTCCTCCATCCATGGAATTTTCCAGGCAAGAGTACTGGAGTGGGTTGCCATTTCCTTCTCCTGGGGATCTTCCCGACCCAGGTATTGAGCCCACGTCTCCCGCATTGCAGGCAGACGCTTTACCATCTGAGCCACCAGGGAGCCCACATGTCTATAAAGGAAGATATTTCTGCTTTCTGCTTCCACTGAAACAACACCCAAGATTCATTTGTACTAAAAGAACTCTGTAACCAAATTTTAATGATTTGCTTTAGAAAGAAAACAGGAAATAGATGGCTTGTGTTTTACCTCTATCACATTTACAGACCTTACAAAAAAGGTTTATTATATAAGTCTGTTTCCCTATCAGATCTAACCGTTTACCTATTCAATCATGTCTCCAGTTTATAACCTACATATGCTATGTTGCTTCAGTCGTATTCAACTCTTTGCAACACCATGGACTGTAGCCTGCCAGAGTCCTCTGTCCATGAGATTTTCCAGGCAAAAATACTGGAATAGGTAGCTGTTCCTTTCTCCAGGGGATCTTCCCAACCCAGGGGTTGAACCCAAGTGTCATGTCTCTTGCATTGGCAGGTGGGTTCTTGAGAAGCCCATAATCTTCTGCCTATCACCCAACTACTTCTTAATGGGGCTGAGAGCATGCAATGAAATTGAGATACCCCATAGGGATATTTTACCCAAGACCACATCATTGGATAGACTCCAAATCTGCTATTATATATATAATGATAATAATAAAAACAACAACAACCTATTGGCTACTTTCAAAAATCTAGACATGGTCTAGTTATCTCGGTAAAGTGATCTCTGACATAAGGCAGGATCCATTTTGACACCCTATTTCTCCTTCTTTGAAAAAGAGCTCACTTCTTAACATGGTACAAGAGGAGGAAAAAAAAAAAAACTAGGCTTCATTTTGAAGTTCAAAATCTTAATCATTCAATAGAAATTCCAGATAGCTTTGTTCAGTCATCAGGAGATTTCATTTCATGTTTTAAAGGAGACACAGAATGTAAAGAAGCTCCCACCTGCCATGGAGCTAGACAATCTCACTAGGAAGTACATGAGATTGGAAATATGATGATTTGGAACAGAAGAGCCCTAGACAGAATATTGGCCTCTTGAGGTTGTTGAAATGTCATTTGAGGGGGAAAAAGAAATTGTTGTACTTTCATCTCTACAGACTTTATGAGGCCTTTAAAATTACCAAGATCTGAAAAACCAATGAAGAAATCATGAAATTAATTGACTTGGCCAATATCTTCATATCTGGTTGTGTAGGCTCTTCAGAATGAAACTGGGATTTGTTTTCTTGGTTTACTTTAAACGCTCTCAGATTTAGGGTTAAAAGTCTACAAACTCTAATTATAATCATGCCTGTAATATTTGTCTGAGTGGCACAGTTCACTCCAACATCTTACACCCTATTTTACAGTCACCATCCATTAAGTGATCCACAAAACTGATCATCTTACAAAAAGAATGAGAAAACAATATGTGTAGTAGTTGAAATAACTACCACCAGCAACTTGCCATGACTTTACAAAAAGATGATATAGAACTGGACCAATTGTTTTCCCAGAAAATAATGATCTATCCTCCAGCCTGGGATGATGAATGACAGCAATTAAGAACTAAGAACTGAAGGCATCTGTGTCACTATGACTTAGAAGAGACTGTAGATCACTTATGTCAACCTGACTTAGTTGTTAGTTCTAAAAATTTGGCCAAGAAAAAATAAAACTGTAAACCAGTAAATAACTTCACTGTTTGCTTCCTACACACTCGCCCTGTCTCCAGCTAATGATCATTCTAGCTCAAGATCAGAGTCTCTCCACTATTATAGCTTATCATAAGGGCAGTGAGGGGCATGCTGCTTTGCTGGTTTCTCTGGTAACCAATGCGATAAATGAAGTGAAGTGAAAGTCAGTCAGCTGTGTCTGAGTCTTTGCAACCCCATAGACTGTAGCCCACCAGGCTTCTCTATCCATGGGATTTGCCAAGCAAAAATACTGGAGTGGATTGCTGTTTCCGTCTCCTGACATCAATTTCTGCTATAACAGGTGATCGCCCCTCCCTTGACAGTGAAGACTGATGCCACATCTTTCTTGCCACATGGTGGGATGTTACTCCAGACCTTTCTTCAAACAAGTAAGCCCCCCTCACCAATCCATTAAACCATTGATGTTGCTGACTCTGGGCTTTTTCTTCAGTCTAGAAATTGGACTTCTTTCTGGACTGAAGTACAAGTACAGGGCTTGCAGGCCTGCAGTGTGCAGCCTAACTGTTGGTGGAGCCAGCTAGAAGATTGAGGAAGCTTCTGTGAGCACCGAGTTGTCAGGAAGTAAGTGCTGCAGAGAAATGGGATAAGGGAAGAGGCATGTCTCGGGTCTTGGATGAGTCCCTGGGACAGGCTGCCAAGTGAGGGTCCTTGAGACAGCCATAGTAAAGTGACAGCAACATATGTTTAATATAAGTAAGTAACTTGTATTTGGAGCAATACATTATGGCAGAATGTAGTCTGTATCAGAAGGTGAGAGTGGCCCTGGGCTCTGGGGGTTAGTTTTTATAGGCTGGGTAACTTCATATAAGTTGGGCCAACTGCCTACATTTTGGCCTTAAACTGGCCTTGAAACTGCCATATGCTATATTTAGCATATAGCCAAAGAATTGATGCTTTTGAACTGTGCTGTTGAAGAAGACTCTTGAGAGTCCCTTGGACTGCAAGAAGTTCCAACCAGTCCATCCTAAAGGATACCAGTCCTGGGTGTTCATTGGAAGAACTGACGCTAAAGCTGAAACTCCAATACTTTGGCCACCTCATGCAAAGAGTTGACTCACTGGAAAAAACTCTGATGCTGGGAGGGATTGGGGGCAGGAGGAGAAGGAGACGACAGAGGATGAGATGGCTGGATGGCATCACCGACTCGATGGACATGAGTTCAAGTAAACTCTGGGAGATGGTGGTGGACCAGGAGGCCTGGCATGCTGCGATTCATGGGGTCGCAGAGAATCAGACATGACTGAGGGACTGAACTGAACTGAACTGAATGTATTACAATGACTGTATAGTGAGGCTCAAGGTCTTCTGGAAGTCAAATTTCCTGTCATCTTGGGCCTAATCAGTTCTAGTCCATTTATGTTGTATCTTGTTATTCTTAACGGCTGTGTCATTCTTTTAATGATTGTGCCCTGCCCCTTCCCTCCTGTCTCCTAAGGACAGGGAATGGAAAGCTGCTGGGACCATCCACTAGCATGTGGGACTTGAAAGTTGTGGGTGTCATTGAACTTTTGCCTTACTTCCCCAAAGTTAGAAGTAATCCTAGGGTGCCTGTCAACTTATATGTGGTGCCCTGTGGTGGCTGTCCTTGATGAACAAGGGCTGCCAAGAGAGTGTGGGGAGCTTAGACACCCCGAAGACTGATGCAGAGATATTGGCAGTCATGGTCCATGCATGGATTGGAAAAGAATTTCAAGACATGAGGCAGAATGAGAGGAGAATAAAAGGTATTAGAGTGGGAGATGCTGTTAGAAGAGCAGGCTGGCTCAAAGCGGAGCTGAATCATTTTGTGGGCTAGTAGCCAATTTTATAGCCTCAAGACAGACATGGGTATTTTACCTAATATGAGGTCAGGGAACTGACCAGTTTAGATTGGGAAGCTCATGGCAATAGTTGCTATGGGGCTTGGTCAGTTCCATAGATTTTTGTCCTGGGACCTTGGTACAAAGCTCCACACCTGGGACCTTGGTTTACGGCTCCACATTAGCCACCATTACAGTGGGGAAAAAACAAGTTAGACAATAAGGCAATGACTGTAGCTATGAGCTGGCTATTGTGTTCTATGTTAAGGGCACAGATACTGAGCTAACAGCTGAGGTGAAGATTGGGGGCCTCAGAAGTCAGGTTGAAATGGGAATCCAAGATCTCATTCATGGAGCCTAAAAATGGAATCCACAAACACAAAAATACTCATGGTAGCAAGCAAATAGAATTTATTAGAGAGGAGGAAAGTACAAAGCTCTCAGCATAGACACTGAGAGGAGGTAGAGTCCCTCAAAGGCATAGTTTACAGCAGTTTTTTAATCCTTAATCTGTACATCTTTGATTGGCTCTAATCCTTAAAATAGGCAGAAATGCAGAGTCCAAAATGCAATACTTGGATGCAGTCTCAAAAATGACAGAATGATCTCTGTTCATTTCCAAGGTAAACCGTTCAATATCACAGTAATCCAAGCCTATGCCCTGACTGGTAATGCTGAAGAGGCTGAAGTTGAACAGTTATATGAAGACCTACAAGACCTTCTAGAACTAAAACCGAAAAAAGATGTCCTTTTCATTATGTGGGACTGGAATGCAAAAGTAGGAGGTCAAGAAATACCTGGAGTAGCAGGAAAATTTGGCCTTGAAGTACAGAAACAGGGCAAAAGCTAATAGAGTTTTGCCAAGAGAAGGCACTGGTCATAGCAAACCCCTCTTCCAAAACAGAAGAGAAGGCTCTACACATGGACATCACCACATGGTCACTACCACACATGGACACTACTGCATAATTGCACTCATCTCACATGCTAGCAAAGTAATGCTCAAAATTCTTCAAGTCAAGCTTAATAATGAGGAAGTACATGAACATGAAGCAAGTACATGAACCATGAACTTCCAGATGTTCAAGCTGGATTTAGAAATGGCAGAGGAAACAGAGATCAAGGCCAAGGAACCAGATGGTGAATACAAAATCAGATCAATGATAGTCTGCAACCAAAGATGGAGAAGCTTTATAGAGTCAGCAAAAACAAGACTGGGAGCTGACTATGGCTCAGATCGTGAACTCCTTATTGCCAAATTCAGACTAAAATTGAAGAAGTAGGCAAAACCACTAGACCATTCAGGTATGACCTAAATCAAATCCCTTATGATTATACAGTGGAGTCAAGGGATTAGATCTGATAGACAGAGTACCTGAAGAACTATGGATGGAGGTTTATGACATTATAGAGAAGGCAGGGATCAAGACTATCCCCAAGAAAAAGAAATGCAAAAATACAAAATGGTTGTCCGAGGAAGCCTTACATATACCTGTGAAAAGAAGAGAAGTGAAAGGCAAAGGAGAAAAGGAAAGATATAAGCATCTGAATGCAGAGTTCCGAAGAAGAGCAGGGAGAGATAAGAAAGCTTTCCACAGTGATCAATGCAAAGAAGTAGATGAAAACAATAAATAGAATGAGAAAGACTTAGAGATCTCTTCAAGAAAATTAGAGACACTAAGGGAACATTTCATGCAAAGATGGGCACAATAAAGGACAGAAATGGTATGGACCTGACAGCAGCAGAAGATATTAAGAAGAGGTGGTAAGAATACACAGAAGAACTGTACAAAAAAGATCTTCCCAACCCAGATAATCACGATGGTGTGATCACTCATCTAGAGCCAGACATCCTGGAATATGAAGTCAAGTGGGCCTTAGGAAGCATCACTATGAACAAACCTAGTGGAGGTGATGGGATTCCAGTTAAGGTATTTCAAATCCTAAAAGTTGATGCTGTGAAAGTGCCAGCAAATTTGGAAAACTCAGCAGTGGCCACAGGACTGGAAAAGGTCAGTTTTCATTCCTATCCCAAAGAAAGGCAATGCCAAAGAATGCTCAAACTACCACGCAATTGCACTCATCTCACACGCTAGTAATGTTTAAAATTCTCCAAGCCAGGCTTCAACAGGACATGAACCATGAGCTTCCAGATGTTCAAGCTGGATTTTAAAAAGGCAAAGGACCCAGAGATCAAATTGCCAACATCCATTGGATCACTGAAAAAGCAAGAGAGTGCCAGAGAAACTTCTATTTCTGCTTTATTGATTATGTCAAAACCTTTGACTGTGTGGATCACCACAAACTGTGAAAATATCTGAAAGAGATGGAAATATCAGACCACCTGACCTGCCTCCTGAGAAATCTGTATGCAGGTCAGGAAGCAACAGTTAGAACTGGACATGGAACAACAGACTGGTTCCAAATAAGAAAAGGAGTGCGTCAAGGCTGTATACTGTCACCCTGCTTATTTAACTTCTATGCAGAGTAGATCATGAGAAATGCTGGACTGGAACAAACACAAGCTGGAATCAATATTGCCAGGAGAAATGTCAATAACCTCAGATATGCAGATGACACCACCCTTATGGCAGAAAGCGAAGAAGAACTGAAGAGCCTCTTGATAATTGTGAAAGAGGAGAGTGAAAAAGTTGGCTTAAAGCTCAACATTAAGAAAATGAAGATCATGGCATCTGGTCCCATCACTTCACCGCAAATAGATAGAGAAATAATGGAAACAGTGAGAGACTTTATTTTGGGGGGCTCCAAACTACTGTAGATGGTGAGTGCAACCATGACATAAAAAGATGCTTGCTCCTTGGAAGAAAATCTGTGACCAACCTAGACAGCATATTAAAAAGCCGAGACATTACATTGCCAACAAAGGTCTATCTAGTCAAAGCTGTGGTTTTTCCAGTAGTGATGTATGGATGTGAGAGTTGGACTGTAAAGAAAGCTGAGCGCCGAAGAATTGATGCTTTTGAACTGTGGTGTTGGAGAAGACTCTTTAGAGTCCCTTGGACAGCACAAAGTTCCAACCAGTCCATCCTCAAGGAAATCAGTCCTGGGTGTTCATTGGAAGGACTGATTCTGAAGCTGAAATTCCAGTACTTTGGCCACCTGATGTGAAGAACTGACTTATTGGAAAAGACCCTGAATATGGGAAAGACTGAGGGCAAGAGGAGAAGGGGATGACAGAAGATGAGATGGTTGGATGGCATCACCAACTCAATGGACATGAGTTTGAGTAAGCTCCAGGAATTGGTGATGGACAGGGTGGCCTGGTGTACCGCAGTCCATGGGGTCAAAAAGAGTCCGATATGACTGAGCGACTAAACTGAACTGAACTGGATCTAAGCGCTAATAACTTACCAGACCAAGGACACATTCCAGGAATTGGGGACAAAGGTATAGTTTTAGTCTAATGGAGTGAGCTGTTTACTGAAAACAAGGCCAAGATCTGAGAGTCCTACACTGACTGAAGCAACCTCAAGGTGACATTATGTTAATTGGCCACGAAATGTTGAAAATGGCCTCTGTGACTGGCCACCTAGCTCTGTGGCAGTGCTTACATGGGGCCATCAATGGGGGTGAAGTGTTTTCCCTGCTCTTTTGGGTAATAGTTGCCTGTCCCATCACCTGGCCAAATTAAGGGCTTATATCCACTACTCCTCTCCCTTAGCTGTTGTAGAATGTATGAGGAGAGCTGGGCATGAAACTTGCTGAATATGCCAAGCCCTATAAAGGCCCAGGCAGTGAGTTATTTTCATCAGGAAATAAGGGTGAGATACTACAGTCCACTCCTAGAGGATGGCATGGGACTTTAGTTTCATTTCTGAGTTCCTTAGTAGGATATCCAGTTGAAACTGTTTACATCAGATTGGGACTTAAACCCATGTGCTTGGACTTAAATCCAGCCAAAACCCAGTTTGGGAATCAAACCCACTTGGTCAAGACTTGAACCCGGCCAAAGTCCTGTTTGGGGCTTAAACCCACATGGCTGGGACTCAAACCTGGCCAAAATCTCATAATCTTCTAATTGAGATCAGAGACCTGGTTTCAGGATCTAATGAAGTTCAGGTTCTTGATGTCCCATCACAGAAAAAAAAAAAAAAATCAGTGATAGGTAAGAAGTGGATTTATTCAGAGAGACTGACAGAGTGTGGGCCATCACAGAAGGCAAGAGCAGCAACGAAATGTGGCAGTTAGTTTTTATAGGCTGGGTAATTTCATAGGCTAATGAGTGGGAGGATTATTCCAACTGTTTTGAGGAAGGGGTGGAGATTTCCAGGAATTGGACCACTGCCCACTCTTTGGTGTGTTTAGCTTGGTGATTGAGGATCAAGGTCTAGTTGAAGTTGATTTGTCTGCCATCTAGGACCCACTTGATTATAATGCATTTATATTGTCCTCAGGCTATCTCATTCTTTCAAAACTTGTGCCCTGCCCCTTTCCTTCCTGTTTCACAGTTGGCCATGCAGTGCAAGCCATAGCAGACTCAGGAGAAATAGAAGAGATACCTTGCTGGAGTGATCAAAACTCTGTTCTATCTTGTAGTCCCCCTAGGGTATATTTTCTCTCCAAGGAAATTAGAGATACCAAGGGAACATTTCCTGCAAAGATGGGCACAATAAAGGACAGAAATAATATAGACCTAACAGAAGCAGAAGATATTAAGAGGAGGTGGCAAGCATACATAGAGAACTATACAAAAAGATCTCCATGACCCAGATAATCATAATGGAGTGATCACTAGCCTAGAGCCAGACACCCTGAAATGTGAAGTCAGGTGGGCCTTAGGAAGCATCACTACAAACAAAGCTAGTGGAGCTGATGAAATTCCAGTTGAGCTATTTCAAATCCTAAAAGATGATGTTTCAAAGTGCTGCACTCAATATGCCAGCAAATTTGGAAAACTCAGCACTGGCCACAGGACTGAAAAAGGTCAGTTTTCATTCCAATCCCAAAGAAAGGCAATGCCAAAACTGTTCAAACTACCACACAATTTCACTCATCTCACATGCTAGCAATGTAATGCTCAAAATTCTCCAAGCTAGGCTTCAACAGTACATGAACCGTGGACTTCCAGATGTTCAAGCTGGTTTTAGAAAAGGCAGAGGAACCATAGATCAAATTGCCAACATCCACTGGATCATCAAAAAAACAAAGAGTTCCAGGAAAATATCTATTTCTGCTTTATTGATTATGCCAAAGCCATTGTGTGGATCACAATAAAATGTGGAAAATTCTGAAAGAGATGAGAATATCAGACCACCTGCACTGCCTCCTGAAAAATCTGTATGCAGGTCAAGAAGCAACAGTTAGAAACAGACATGGAACAATGGATTGTTTCCAAATCAGGAAAGGAGTTCATCAAGGCTATATATTGTCACCCTGCTCCTAAACTCATATGCAGAGTACATCATGCAAAATGCCTGACTGGATGAAGCACAAGCTGGAATCAAGATTGCTAGGAGAAATATCAATAACCTCAGATATGCAGATGACATCACCCTTATGGCAGAAAATGAAGAAGAACTAAAGAGCCTCTTGATGAAAGTGAAAGAAGAAAGTGAAAAAGTTGGCTTAAAGCTCAAGATTCAGAAAATGAAGATCATGACATCTGGTCCCATCACTCCATGGCAAATAGATAGGGAAACAATGGCAACAGTGACAGACTTTATTTGTGAGGTGGGGGAGACTCCAAAATCACTGCAGATGGTGATTGCAGCCATGACATTAAAAGACACTTAGTCCTTGGAAGAAAAGTTATGACCAACCTAGACAGCATATTAAAAAGTAGAGACATTCCTCTGCCAACAAAGGTCTGTCTAGTCAAAGCTGATTTTTCCTGTAGTCATATATGGATGTGAGAGTTGGACTATGAAGAAAGCTGAGTGCCAAAGAATTGATGCTTTTGAACTGTGGTGTTGGAGAAGACTCTTGAGAGTCCCTTGGACTGCAAGGAGATCTAACCAGTCCATCCTAAAGAAAATCAGTCCAGAATATTCATTGGAAGTACTGATGCTGAAGCTGAAACTCCAGTATTTTGGCCACCTGATGTGAAGAACTGACTCATTAGAAAAGACCCTGATGCTTGGAAAGATTGAAGGCAGGAGGAAGAAGGGATGACAGAGGATGAGATGGTTGGATGGCATCACCAACTCAATGGACATGAGTATGAGCAAATTCAGGGAGTTGGTGATAGACAGGGAAGCCTGGCATGCTGCAGACCAGAGGGTCGCAAAGAGTTGGACACGACTGAGTGACTAAACTGAACTGAGGGTCTATTTTGCAAAACTGTGGGATATTCAACTGTGTCCCCATAAATGAAAGAAAATTATACTTTTATTTTAATGGTATTTGACTTAAGTACACTCTTTGGAAAAGACTCTAATGCTGGGAGGGACTGGGGGCAGGAGGAAAAGGGGACGGCAGAGGATGAGGTGGCTGGATGGCATCACTGACTCAATGGACATGAGTCTGAGTGAACTCTGGGAGTTGGTGATGTACAGGCGTGCTGCGATTCATGGGGTCGCAAAGAGTTGGACACGACTGAGTGACTGAACTGAATTGAGACCTCAAGAACAATGCCTCTAAAGGCTCTGCTATTTTACCAAACTGAGCCTTTTGGAATTGGTTTGGATTTTATCTTGGGTGTGTTCAAGAGTGCGTTGAGTTAAAATCCTGTTCTCCCTCCCTTGTTTTGACCCTCATTAGGGGGTCCTAGTAACTTGAATGCTGATTTATGTCCCGCTGAAGGTGAGGCATGTGAATATAAGTGATGATATGTATTGTTGCCTAATACTGTTATTTGTTTAAACTGAATCAGCTATTTAGAAACTTGGGGGGAAAAAAAAAACCTGAAGATGTTCGAGATGATACTCTTGACATTCTAAAAGTGACTTTTGCTATTAGAAGCCAGCTTTCTAGGGAAGGAACTGGTATTGCTCTTTCTGTGCCTTTTGAGATGTAAACGGTCTTCCTAGGAAACTCAGGAACTTTCATCTAATCCCTGAGAGTGAAGGAAAAACAAAAAAGAGAAAGCAACCTTTCTGAACTCTAGCAGAAAAACTATCAGATCTCTGTGTCTGTATGGATGTGTGTGTGTGTGTGTGTGTAGTTTATAAAAATGAAGTGCATCAGCCTCCAGATAGCATTGCCAAAATTTGTTCATGATGAGCTCTTTAGAGTCAACAGTGTTAAATATAATAATTATTTTGAATCTCAGTTTATTAAGGCTAAATAAGACCTTATTATATCTGTTGCAAATTTGCCAGCAAGGAAATGACCTGATATGAAAAAAGAAAACATAAGTAATATATGTAAATATTAATGAGTTTTTAGGTAAACTCTATCAGTTCAGTTCAGTTCAGTCATTCAGTTGTGTCCAACTCTTTGCAACCTGATGGACTGCAGCATGCTAGGCGTCCCTGTCCATCACCAACTCCCAGAGGTTACTCAAACTCATGTCCATTGAGTTGGTGATGCCATCCAACCATCTCATCCTCTGTCATCCCCTTCTCGGCCTGCTCTCAATCTTTCCCAGCAGCAGGATCTTTTCCAATGAGTCAGTTCTTCACATCAGGTAGTCAAAGTATTGGAGTTTGAGCTTCAGCATCAATACTTTCAATGACTACTCAGGACTGATGTCCTTTAGGATGGACTGATTGGATCTTGCAGTCCAAAGGATTCTCAAGAGTCTTCTTCAACACCACAGTTCAAAAGCATCAATTCTTCAGTGCTCAGCTTTCTTTATAGTCTAGCTCTCACATCCATACATGACCACTGGAAAACCCATAGCTTTGACTAGACAGACCTTTGTTGACAAAGTAATGTCTCTGCTTTTTAATATGCTTTCTAGGTTGGTCATAACTTTCCTTCCAATGAGTAAACGTCTTTTAATTTCATGGCTGCAATCACCATCTGCAGTGATTTTGGAGCCCCCCAAAATAAAGTCTGACACTGTTTCCACTGTTTCCCCATCTATTTGCCATGAAGTGATGGGACCAGATGCCATGATCTTTGTTGTTTGAATGTTGAGCTATAAGCCAAATTTTTCACTCTCCTCTTTTCATTTTCATTAAGAGGCTCTTTAGTTCACTTTCTGCCATAAGGGTGGTATCATCTGCATATCTGAGATTATTGATATTTCTCCCAGCCACCTTGATTCCAGCTTGTACTTCATTCAGCCCAGCATTTCTCATGATGTACTCTGCATATAAATTAAATAAGCAGGGTGACAACATACAGCCTTGATGTACCTCTTTTCCTATTTGGAACCAGTGTTGTTCCATGTCCAGTTCTAACTGTTGCTTCCTGACCTGCATACAGATATCTCAGGAGGCAGGTCAGGTGGTCTGGTATTCCCATCTCTTGAAGAATTTTCTGTGTTTACTGTGATCCACACAGTCAAAGGTTTTGGCATAGTCAATAAAGCAGAAATAGATGTTTTTCTGGAACTTTCTTGCTTTTTCAATGATCCAGTGGATGTTGGCAATTTGATCTTTGGTTCCTCTGGCTTTTCTAAATCCAGCTTGAACATGTGGAAGTTCATGGTTCACATATTGTTGAAGCCTGGCTTGAAGAATTTTGATTATTATTTGAGGTAAACTCTATAGGAAATTGTATTTATTATAAGTAAATATAAATAAGATAAAAGATTTGGGATAAACTCTATGGGAATCACTTTTTGGGGAGAAAGTCTATGTAAAATAGTCTCTTCAGATTTTAACTTGAAACCAAACCAAGTTAAACGAAGAGAACTCATTGACTAACTGGGTTAGTTCAAACAGGATAAAATATTGGAACATTAATTGCTGGGCAGGTCTAAGTTTACATACCTTTGTCTTCTTAGGAGAAGAAGGTGAAAACATAAGTTTTCCAAGCAGGTAATGCGGGTATGGTAAACAGTTCACAATTACTTGCTTCTTGATTTTTGCCACAGATTAATATTTTTAAGGGAAGATTATAATCAGTCATAATTCTAGTTATTGTAACCAAGTTTCTTTATTGATTACAGTGTAATCAGATGTTCAAAGTCCTTCATCATTTAATAAAAATAAATAAAAGCTATCTAAATTAGAAGGGAAGAGGTAAAGCTCTCATTATATGCA
>SJYQ01104328.1:121782-133778 GCA_006410935.1 Redunca redunca
GGAGGGGGGGGGGGGGGGGGGTGGGGGGGTGGCGATGGGAAAGACTAGAGATCTCTTCAAAAAAATGAGAGATACCAAGGGAACATTTCCTACAAAGATGGGCTCGATAAAGGACAGAAATGGTATGGACCTAACAGAAGCAGAAGATATTAAGAAAAGGTGGCAAGAATACACAGAAGAACTATACAAAAATATCTTCATGACCCAGATAAGCATGATGGCGTGATCACTCACCTAGAGCCAGACATATTGGCGTGCACAGTCAAGTGGGCCTCAGGAATAATCACTATCAACAAAGCTGGTAGAGGTGATGGAATTCCAGTTGAGCCAGTCCAAATCCTAAAAGATAATGTTTCAAAGTGCTGCACTCAATATGCCAGCAAATTAGGAAAACTCAGCAGTGGCCACAGGACTGGAAAAGGTCAGTTTTCATTCCATTCCCAAAGAAAGACAATGCCAAAAATGTTCAAACTACTGCACAACTGCACTCATCTCACATGCTAGCAACATAATGCTCAAAATTCTCCAAGCCAGGCTTCAGCAATACGTGAACCGTGAACTTCCTGATGTTCAAGCTGGTTTGACAAAAGGCAGAGGACTCAGAGATCAAATTGCCAACATCTGTTGGATCATCAAAAAAGCAAGAGTCCCAGGAAAACATCTACTTCTACATTTGACTATGCCAAAGCCCTTGACTGTGTGGATCAAAACAAAATGAGGAACGTTCTGAAAAAGGTTGGAATATCAGACCACCTGACCTGCATCCTGAGAAACCTGTATGCAGGTCCAGAAGCAACTGTTAGAACTGGACATGGAGCAATGGACTGTTTCCAAATCGGGGGAGGAGTACATCAGGGCTGTTTATTGTCACCCTGCACATTTAACTTATGTGCAGAATACATCATGAAAAATGCCAGGCTGAATGAAGCACAAGTTGGAATCAAGATTGCAGGGGAAAACATCAATAACCTCAGATATGCAGATGACACCATTCTTATGGCAGAAGGTGAAGAAGAACTAAAGAGCCTCTTGATGAAAGTGAAAGAGGAGAGTGAAAAAGTTGGCTTAAAAATCAACATTCAAAAAACAAATATTATGACATCGGTCCCATCGCTTCATGGAAAATAGATTATGGAAACAAAATAAACAGTGATACACTTTATTTTGGTGGTGGTGGGATGGCTCCAAAGTCACTGCAGATGGTGAATACAGCCATTAAATTAAAAGACTCTTTCTCCTTGGAAGAAAAGCTATGACCAACCTAGACAGCATATTAAAAAGCAGAGACATTATTTTGCCAACAAAGGCCCATCTAGTCAAAGCTATGACTTTTTCCAGCAGTCATGTATGGATGTGAGAGTTGGACGATAAAGAAGGCTGAGCACTGAAGAATTGGTGCTTTCAAACTGTGATGCTGGAGAAGACTCTTGAGAGTCCCTTGGGCTGCAAGCAGATCCAACCAGTCAATCCTAAAGGAAATCAGTCCTGAATATTCATTGGAAGGACTGATGCTGAAGCTGAAACTCCAATATTTTGGCCACCTGATGTGAAGAGCTGACTCACTGGAAAAGACCCTGATTCTGGGAAAGATTGAAGGCAGGAGGAAGAGGGGATGACAGAGGATGAGATGGTTGGATGGCATCACCACTCAATGGACATGAGTATGAGCAACTCCAGGAGTTGATGATGGACAGGGAAGCCTGGCACACTGCAGTCCATGGGGTCACAAAGAGTCAGACATGACTGAGTAACTGAACTGAACTGAGTACTCTTCAAATAATTGTCATAATTTTATCTAGAGACCTTGCACACTTTTGTTAGACTTGTTCCTAAATACTTGATATCTTCATTGCTATTGTGAGTGTTATAGTCTAGAACTGTATATTCTGTTGTAGATGATATAGACATTGTAAATTGATGTGTTGTCAGGTACTGATTTTGTATCCAGAAACTGTCCTGAGTTTTTTCATTGTGTGTATAACTCATGTATATAGTATCAAACAGAATTAGTGTTATTTGGTTCAAAAGCATCAGTTTGTTGGAGCAAGCGTCTTTTAATTTCATGACTGCAGTCACCATCTGCAGTCATTTTGGAGCCCAAGATTCCAACTTGTGCTTCTTCCAGACCAGCATTTTGCATGATGTACTCTGCATATAAGTTAAATAAGCAGGGTGACAATATACTGCCTTGCCATACTCCTTTTCCAATTTTGAACCAGTCTGTTGTTCCATGTCTGGTTCTAACTGTTGCTTTTGACCTGCATACAGGTTTCTCAGGAGGCAGGTAAGGTGGTCTGGTATTCCCATCTCTTTCAGAATTTTCCACAGTTTGTTGTGATCCACATAGTCAAAGGCTTTAATATAGTCAGTGAAGAAGTAGATGTTTTTCTGGAGTTCTCTTGCTTATTCTATGATCCAACAAATGTTGGCAACTGTACATCTTTAAGTTCTCAGTTCACATACTGTTGAAGCCTAGCTTGGAGAATTTTGAGCATTAGTTTGCTAGCATGTGAAATGAGTGCAATTGTGCAGTAGTTTGAATATTCTTAGGCTTTGCTCTTCTGTGAAATTAGAATGAAAAGTGACCTTTTCCAGTCCTGTGGCCACTGCTGAGTTTCCTAATTTGTTGGCATACTGAGTGCAGCACTTTTACATCATCATCTTTTAGGATTTGAACTAGCTCAACTGGAATCCCATCACCTCCATTAGCTTTGTTCCTTGTGATGCTTCCTAAGGCCCACTTGACTTTGCATTCCAATGTGTCTGGTTCTAGGTGAGTAATCACACCATCATGGTTATCTGGGTAATTAAGACCTTTTTTGTATAGTTCTTCTGTGTATTCTTACCATCTCTTAATCTATTTTGCTTCTGTTAGGTCCATACAATTTTTGTCCTATATTGTGCCCACCTTTGCATGAAATGTTCCCTTGGTATCTAATTTTCTTGAAGAGATCTCTAGTCTTTCACACTCTATTGTTCTCCTCTATTTCTTTGCATTGATCACTTAGGAAGGCTTTCTTATCTCTCCTCGCTATTCTTTGGAACTCTGCATTTAGACCAATATATCTTTTGATTTGTCCTTTGCCTTTCAGTTCTTTTCTCAGCTCTTTGGAAGGCCTCCTCAGACAACCATTTTGCTTTTTAGAATTTCTTTTCCTGGGGATGGTTTTATATTTTCTATTTACTACTGATTATTATTGGTTAAAATAGCCTCTAATTTCCTCTCACTTTTAATCATAATTTCCACTTATGATTTTTCTTTATCTAATAATTATATAAAACTATGTTTCCTATTTACCACTTTATGAAGATATTCTTATTAACTTTTAAAAATTATTTTTGATACTTAATACACTTTGGTGAGATAACATGTCCTTTTAAATTTTTTGAAATTTTACTTAGGGAAAAGACAATTTTTAAAAAATGTCCCATATATTCTTTAAAAGTATGTATATTCTTGAGTTTTAGAGTCTACTAGGTCAATATGTTAGTCATATTGTTCATATCATACTGGTTTGATATGCTTGTTCTATCAACTAATGAGAGATGGCTTCTAAAATCTACAACTTACATATTTATTGTGGTGGGTATGAGTGTGAAGTCATTTCAGTCATATCCAACTCTATGCAACCCTGTGGACTATAGCCCGCCAGGCTCCCCTGTCCATGGGAGTCTCCAGGGAAGATTACTGGAGTGGGTTGCCATGCCCTCCTCCAGGGGATATTCCTGACCCAGGGATAGAACCCATGTCTCTTATGTCCTGCTTTAGCAGGCAGGTTCTTCACCACTGTGCCACCTGGGAAGCCCATTTATGTGGTAGTTCTAAAAATTATTCCTTCATATATTTTGTTTATCCCTATATGAATACTTTATGTCTTTATAAGGACTATGGATATGTCCGACTCTGTGCCACCCCATAGACGGCAGCCCACCAAGCTCCCCCGTCCCTGGGATTCTCCAGGCAAGAACACTGGAGTGGGTTGCCATTTCCTTCTCCATATATGATATCCACATACTTATAACTTTTATAGCTTCTTTGAGAATTGAATTTTTTATCTCTATCAAGTGGATGGCTCTATCGCCAGCTATGCTTCTATACAATTATGTCTGATAATAACAGAGCTGTGAGCACGCACGCATGCAGCAGAGAGGCACCTGTTACTTTTGGCTAGTGTTGGTATGGGCTTCTCCAATGGCTCAGCAGGTAAAGAATCCACCTGCAATGAAGGAGAAACCGGAGACACGGGTTTGATCCCTGGGTCGGGAAGATTCCCTGGAGGAAGATATGCAACCCACTCCAGTATTCCTCCCTGGAAAAACCCATGGACAGAGGAGACTGGTGGCCACAACCCAAAAGGGTAACAGAGTCAGACACAGCTGAACAACTAAGCACAGCACACAGTATTTGTATGGTAAACTATTCAGAGTTGGAGGATTCTTCTGTTGTTGTTGGGAAGTGTTGCTTATTACTTTCCAAGTGATAAAAATTTTTACTACAACTCAGTTCAAATTCCACATGTGACAATAATTTCTAAAGGGCTTTTTTTCTTTCTTCCTCCTCTTCCATGTGCTGTCTCTTCAGTCGTCTGACTCTTTGCGACCCCATGGACTGTAGCCCTCCAAACTCATCCATGAGATTCTCTAGACAAGAATACTGGAGTGGGGTTGCCATGCCCTCCTTCTGGGGATCTTCTGAATCCAGGAATTGAACCCATGTCTCTTAAGTCTCCGGTGTTGGCAGGAGGGTTCTTTACCACTCACACCTACTGGGAAGCCCTGCTCTGTTAAGTGGCAGAGAAACTTTTCTTATAAGAGCCTAGAGAGAAGAGTATGGGTAGAGGCAGATTTAACACCTTGTTCACACTTACCCTGAAGTAATAGGGCTTTGGGGCCTCAGAGTTTCTGCATTAATCCGCCCCACCCACTCACCATGTTTTATTGTATTCTCAGCTTTGACACCACACACAATTTCTTACAAGGTCATCAGATGTGGAAATCAAGGTAGCCTAAACCAACAAAAGCCCTCTAAGCAAAAGAGAGGTGGGAGGGGGGTTCAGGTTGGGAACACATGTACACCTATGGCAGATTCATGTTGATATATGGCAAAACCGATACAATATTGTAAAGTTAAAAATAAATAATTTTTAAAAAAGAAAAAAAAAAGCACCTTCAGTGAACACCATCTGTCTTTCAAAGTTCTTGGGATTTTAATTTGCCACTCAACATATTTGCTATCCCTGTAAAAAGTTTATTATTTTTCTTTCTGTATCTTAATTGGAAAGACTGTATGTTGTAATAACTAAGAATGCAAATTGCAAGTCAAGGACATCAAAGAAAAGCCAGTTTCAGTTGTCAGCATAGGGAAATTTCACTTCACACATATGTCCAGAGGCTAGTTTATTCGGTGGCTCACGGACATTGTCAGTGGCTGGGGCCTTTTTCTCTTTCTTCCCTGCTGTACTTCAGTGTGTTGGCTTCTTCCTACCATGATCTCTAGATGACCTTGGCATGTTCAGCCGTTTTTTCTTCATGATAAGCTCCAAAGACCTTAAGAAACGTTGTCTTTGTCATGTCTCTCAGAAACTTTCCCAGTCAATTCTCCCTAAAGGTCAAAATGTTCTCTTATGCCCATTTCCAAATTAATCAAGAATCAATATCAAGTTCTCAAGGCTATTGTTATACTCTATTTTCTTCTCTTTAAACATTGTTATAACTTTCTTCTGCTTCCTATATCCTCTCCACAATTCCTCACAGACTGTTAACACTAATAGTGGTGGTAGTTTATAATAGTGTAGGTAACATTTTAGAGCAACTTGCTATGTGCTAGGCTTGTGCTAGGATCTTTAAATATGTTAACCTCATCTAATCCTCAGAGCAACTCTGTAAATCTGGTATTGGGTTATAGAGAAGACAAGTGACTTGCCCCAAATAAAAGCATCTTGAATCTGGAGTCCACACTCTGGACTACTGTGCAATAATATAATATAGCAGGCACTCTCTTCAGTTAATCCTTAGTCCTATAAAAATAGTTTGAAATATGGTCACTTTAATCTTAGTTCTTACCAAAATCACACCAGGTTTCTACCATCCTAAATTTGATCAGTTTCTTTATCCACCTAGCACCTCAATCTTAAAAGGATTGGTAAATAAATTTTTAGTTGCATGTGGGCTCCGTCGCTCCAGTCATGTCTGACACTTTGCGACCCTATGGACAGTTATCTGTCAGTTTCTCTGTCCACGGGATTCTTCAGGCAAGAAGACTGAAGGTTGCCATGCCCTCCCCAAGGAATCTTCCTGACCCAGGGATTGAACCTGCATCTCTTATGTCTCCTGCATTGGCAGCTGGATTCTTCACCACTAACACCACCTGGGAAGGCCAATTCTTAGTTATTATGTTATTAATGTAATTTGCTTCCAATGATGCCATAATTTCATGTTTGAGCTTCCCCTTAGAGCTATAATTTATACTACTCCCACTGCTAAACTAGTGTGTTGGATCTTATTTTCAAAAATTTCTTACAGTCTTCACATCAGGAAAAACTAACAAAGGCCAAAAAATATGTCTGAGGTCTTGCAATTAGCTATACCATAAATAACCAGAATGATGGAGTAACCAGAGTGAACATTTTCAACATTATTTTTAGAACATGTCTTTATGTAAAACGGGAAATATTTGGTTACCTCACCCTAAGTAATGTCAGATTGCTAGCTGGCTTTCAGTTCAGTTCAGTTCAGTCGCTCAGTCCTGTCCGACTCTTTGCGACCCCATGAATCGCAGCACGCCAGGCCTCCCTGTCCATCACCATCTCCCGGAGTTCACTCAGACTCATGTCCATCGAGTCAGTGATGCCATCCAGCCATCTCATCCTCTGTCGTCCCCTTCTCCTCCTGCCCCCAATCCCTCCCAGCATCAGAGTCTTTTCCAATAAGTCAACTCTTCGCATGAGGTAGCCAAAGTACTGGAGCTTCAGCTTTAGCATCATTTGTTCCAAAGAAATCCCAGGGCTGATCTCCTTCAGAATGGACTGGTTGGATCTCCTTGCAGTCCAAGGGACTATCAGGAGTCTTCTCCAACACCACAATTCAAACGCATCAATTCTTTGGCGCTCAGCCTTCTTCACAGTCCAACTCTCACATCCATAGATGACCATAGGAAAAACCATAGCCTTGACTAGACGGACCTTAGTCGGCAAAGTAATGTCTCTGCTTTTGAATATGCTATCTAGGTTGGTCATAACTTTTCTTCCAAGGAGTAAGTGTCTTTTAATTTCATGGCTGCAGTCACCATCTGCAGTGATTTTGGAGCCCAAAAAAATAAAGTCTGTCACTGTTTCCACTGTTTCNTCAGGTGGTCTGGTATTTCCATCTTTTGAAGAATTTTCCACAGTTTCTTGTGATCCACACAGTCAAAGGCTTTGGCATAGTCAACAAAGCAGAAATAGATGCTTTTCTGGAATTCTGTTGCTTTTTCCATGATCCAGCGGATGTTGGCCATTTGATCTCTGGTTCCTCTGCCTTTTCTCAAACCAGCTTGAACATCTGGAAGTTTAAGGTTCACGTATTGCTGAAGCCTGGCTTGGAGAATTTTGAGCATTACTTTACTAGCATGTGAGATGAGTGCAATTGTGTGGTAGTTTGAGCATTCTTTTGCATTGCCTTTCTTTGTAATTGGAATGAAAACTGACCTTTTCCAGTCCTGTGGCCACTGCTGAGTTTTCCAAATTTGCTGGCATATTGAGTGCAGCACTTTCACAGCATCATCTTTCAGGATTTGAAATAGCTCAACTGGAATTCCATCACCTCCACTAGCTTTGTTAATAGTGATGCTTTCTAAGGCCCACTTGACTTCACATTCCAAGATGNTATTTTGTGAACTTAGAATATTTTATAGGAATTACAAATACAGCTCTAGACAATTTATTGAAATGATCCTCTTCTATCATTATTTCTAAAATGTAAGACATTTTCCATGTATAATGTATTGTATCAATGTAGTCACTTAGTAAAGCTTTGGTTTTCATCATTAAATGGAAGTCAGTAAGCTACATCACATGTCCAAGGCATCATTTGTAGATTTCTGTCTGTAGTTTTTTTAAGTCTAGAACATTTTTCTGTTCCTACCCAGATGTCAGTACACAGTTGCAGTTCTTCCCAGTTTTCTCAGTGTATATAGCTGCTTCTTGGTTCATCATAATAAAATATTTGTGTACGCTGTATCAATATCCATATATAGCAATGTTAGCAAATTCAGACTGAGCCTCAGATTTCTTGGGCGGTAATGTAAATACCTTTAAAAGAGGATGAGTAACATGCACGGCACACCCAAGCTTTCTCTTTCCAATTGTCCTTTCTCTTTATCTTTCCCCTCTTTGTATTTCTTACCCTGACTGTTTAGATAAGGCGATGTCTTATTCTTACAATGGTGGCTTAATGTCTAGACATCTTTTGGAAATTAGGAAACTGTGTACCATCTCACTAAAATAAAAGGCCATATGTATACATGTACATACACATAGAGAGACACAAGGCAACCTAAATGCAACAGATGACCTAGTTATTTGGGTATTGTGATTCACAATTCAAGCATATTTTCTCACCAGCTAATAAAGTATTTAGGGTGGATGACCTCTAGTCTGACAAGCTATGAAAAGAAAAGAGAAACAACTTCTCATTACAGAAATCTCCCACACTTGGAAGCATTGTAATCATCTCTCTTTTATCAGGAAATTTCCTCTTTGAGGAAACTGATGAGAAAGTATTTACATATGTGGGAACAATTGGTGCCACTGGTAATTAAACCACTTTATTAAATCACTTTATTTTCCTTGCCCCACTGTTTCCTGACAATTAAGGCACAATGACCCTCTTTTAGGTGTCATTTTGATCTCAGAAGGTGACCTTCTTATTAGCCAACAGTAAACATGCTAAACATTAATTATGGAGAATTTCTTTTTCATTCTTTGGGTACCAATCTCAACACTTTATTTTATTTGCAATTATTTTAAAATAGACAACCACAGCAAATTCAGCATAGAAGTCTGTCACATGCACAGTCTAGAATGTAGCTTGCAAGTTTTCAACTTCTCTAGTTTTCTTGGTTTGGAATGAGATTTTCTTTTACATTTTATTTTTCTTGTCCTCTGATGAGTTTGTGAGAAAGCTGTAGCGTTTTGCATGCATAACTACCAAGTTCCTTTCAAATGCCATCTTACTTTTCTTGGTGGTAGAATATCTCTCAGAGTTTGATGCATAGTTCCAATCTCTGGTTGTAGGTTGAAGAGGAGGAACTGGTATGGTGTAGAGTTTCATGAGAATCTCAGAGTCAGTATCCAAAAATCAGCAGTATATAATGATGGAGGGAGACAGAGTGGGTTAATAGATAAAATACTAGAGCTGTGAGTACAATAAAGACTTAAATGTGACCCACTCCCTGCCCAAATGGAACTTACAGTCAATTTTGGTAAAACGCATTAAAAACACATACAGCAAAGGAAATGTACATGACACCTTGAGAGTTTGCAACTGAGGGGCTGAACTGGCCCAAAAGGCCAAAAGCCTTCCATGAGAAAGTGATACATGAAATCTGATAAATGAATGGTAGTTCAGTGGGCAAGTAAACTCTGGCCTTCCCCAGCTACCAAGCAGCAGGAAGAGCTTGTAGCCGGAGGAGACATGGCTCATTTGAGCAAATGAAAGAAATTCACTTTTACTGGAACAGAAGAAAAAGAGAGGGTGATCGAAATAGAAGCAGGAAAAGAAGGTGGAATGAGACCTGAAAAAGCTTTATAGACCCAGGATAAAAATTTTAGTCTTGAACCTGAAATCAGTACAAAGAGATAAAGGTTTGTGTCTCTATAAAGATAAAAAGCCATGACTTTAACAGATTTGTGTTTTCAAAGATCTGCCTATAGTTCAGAGCTCTGTTCTGCTACTTCTCAACTGTCTGCCTTTCCTGGAGCTCAGAGTTGCTGCAGAGGATTAAAGCACATTACTCTTCTATCACCCTGAATACATCAGAGTATATAGTAACTTGTTTTTCACATCTATCTTGAATTTGAGGTACTTATTCTCACCTCTCATGCCTAAAGCTATTTAAATTACTGTGGAGATGTTTTGTCTACAGTCATACCATCATAGCAACTAATCTTCAATGGCAAGTTTCTCTGGGTGATCTCTCCCTCTGGAATTTATTAAATGAAATCTGCATTTTTCTTTCTAAGAAAAATGCAAACTCATGTGTTTATTCTGACACCTATCTGATTATTGCATTTAATTATATGCAAGAGTCTCAGTCTATAAACAGGCATTTATATACATATAATAATTTTAAATTGTAATGCTAAGACATTGCAGTTTCTTCAGATATATCTTAATACATAGAAATAGAAAATAACTAAATATTATCCCATGCTCAGTAAGACACTTCAGATTTTTTCTGAGATAAACATGATTATCTCTTTAAGGCATCAAGCCCAGGCAAGATGTCATACTTTTAACACTAGCATTACCCAGTTTCTAAACTCCTCTGAGATTTTATTTCAGTAATACATTATCACTTTTTACTAAACCTAAATGAAAAGCTGAAATTGCATAATTTTTGTGACTAGGAAATTAATAAATAAAGCTAAGGAAATACATCATCAAAACACAGTTCATGCTAGGACACTTTCTTCACTGGTTCTCTCCTTGTGGGCTGAAGACATTTAAAGTAAAATAAATACCAACTGCCCTGTCTGGACAAGTCTTGCCAGTCTTTCATGCATCTGCATCCCCTGACACCAGTTGTCACCTCTCCTCTCAATTTGTAGAAGTTCTAAAAATACACAAAGACTTTCTAAGAATAGTAGCATTCATATCTTGAAACAGCCACACTATTTTTAAGTTTTGTTTTCTGATGCTCTTTTCTGATAAAACTAGCTCCATGCTTCCACCCAGTGGGATTTCTTCACAAAAAGATTCAGGAAAGAAGGCGGGAAAGAGAAGGGGACAAAGAAGAAGAGAACAGAGAACAAGAAGAGAAGGAGAGAGAAGATGAGGGGAAGAAAAAGTAAAAGCACTTTTTTCTTTCAAATCTCATGGTTGGAAAACTCGAGTATTTAACTTTATCTTTGACCCCAATGCCATTTTCCCAAGCATGTCCACTGCTGAGCTATATACTCAGAAGTGTGTCACCCCTCACCTCTATTTAACAAGTTGTGATCTTGCTATGGTCAGGAAACCTAGTAATACAAATATCTGATTAACAGTGCTAATCCAATATTGCCTTTGACAATACTTCATTCTAATTCAGCAATCTAGAAAGATGTGTTTAAAATGCTGACTTAATAAGGCTTGAAAATATGTTCAGAATGAGGCCATTTTTGTACCTTCATATTTTAAAATTTCTTTCAGTGGCGTTATTTTAAATGGATCCAGAAGTATATTTGTTTTTTTAATGTAGGAAGATAACTCAAGAAAAAGAATTTGCATAATTTCTGCCAATGAATAAAACTTAAGTGAACTTCCAGAATTGGCAAATCTATACATACAATTGATTCATTTATTCAGTAGATATTGAGCATCTACCAGGTGTCAGGAACTGGGGATGTAAAGCTGATGAAAAGGATGTGCTGCCTTCAGAGAGTTTCCTTTATCATTAGGAGACGGCGTACAAACACAAGATACAGTGTCAGGTGGAGATAAAGAGTGGAAGAAAATTGAAGCACATTAAAGGAATATTATATATTAGTTAGCCAGGCATATCTGTCTGAGGAAGTGACATTTGAGCAAGGACCACAGTGACATAGAGGAATAAGATGTTGTTGAAGACTATTCCAGAATGAGGGGATGCAGTGGGAAAGGGCAGTGAGGTGAGCATGCATTCAAATAATACCACAACTGTAAATTGCACTTTTACCAAGTAAGCATGTAAGACTGAAAATTATGTCTTGAATGCAGTCACAGATTTCTTCTAAAACATAGTTTCAATTTAACCAAATGCTTTGAGAACCATCCAT